>VXBZ01011759.1:0-16560 GCA_013399135.1 Heliornis fulica | reverse complement strand
TTCTCCTCTCCTCTCCTCTCCTCTCCTCTCTCTTCTTCTTTATATTCTTTTTTCTTCTTCTTTTTTCTTTTTTCTCATTTCTCTTTTATCTTTTTTCTTTTATCTTTTTTCTTTTTTTTTTTCTTTTTTCTTTATTTGATTTTCCATCTACAGAATAATACACAGAGGAAAATATCAGTGATTTATTTCTAAGTACCAAAGAAGCATGGTTCCCACAGTAATATCTCAAATATTTCCACCCTGAATGGTAGTCTGAAGCTTGGGAAATCACCTCTTCTAGTTTATAAAAAAAGTCTGAAGTGAATAATGCCTTCATCACTAATCAAAAGCTAATAAAGGGCTAAAAGGTGACAAAACAGGTAAAGCTGATGCTCAAGCAGATATTTAAATTTCTTATCTTTGGAAAATTGAAGGGAAAAATAGTTACCTTAAAATTAGCTCAGTTCAATTTGAAATGCTTAATTTCTTATTTTCAGAACTTTTAAATATGCTTTCTTTCACTATAAGGAATTTCAATACAAGGCTTGATTTTGAGATCATTTTCATGTGATACTCTTCAAAACACTGAAAACCTTCTAGAAGACCATATAACTTCAATTACTGTACTGTTTTAATAATTCTTTACATTGGGTAAACAATGTAGTCTAATGCTTCCCAAAAGGGTATCTTGGTGCAAATTAACTATGTTACTGCTATGGCTGTATACGCTTGAACACTTGAACTGGTATAAAAGTGTATCCTTCTGAAATAATCATGTCTGACACTAACTTTACACACTTACGATGGTTAAACAGCTGTCCATTTAGCCTGAGTCAGCAGGGACTCAGACTAAATATTTCAAAATAATACATTATTTTTATTTCACTGTAAAAAACATGCTGTCCACCTTATTTTATTTTCCAGAAATATGTTTCTGATAGCAAAGCTGCTTCTGCTCTTCTAGGAGATCTAGCATTAAGCAAAGAAGAATTGAGTTTTTGTAACACTTCTGAGAATCATTCTATTAATTTCTCTGTAGAAATGTCTGGACAAAAGCTTATTAGAATGCAGTTCAGACTCTTTTGGTGGTGTGAACCTAGGAGCATTGTCTTCTTTGAATTACAGCTAGTGAAAAGTTGCAAATTATTTCCTCAGTGATGTAATGGTATTTTTCTAAATGAGCACTGTAAGTGCTGTGCACATCTATGATGCTATATGAGTGCTATGAACAGTGATGATTCATCTAGGAACTGGTGACTCAATTTTTTAAGATAGACTGAATGATTTCACCAATTTAGATTTTTATGTTTGGTCTGCCTCATCAGATATAACTAAAACAAGCAATGCTTCCTTTCCCTCTCTATTGTACTGGCTATTCTCACCTTGATTGTCTGTCATATTTAATTTTACAAATGAAAATAAAGTGAAAGTAATGATACATAGTGAATATGCAATTAATATAAATAACATTATTGTTAAAACAGGATACTTGTATTTATTTGCTCCTTTCTGTAATGCTTTATTTGTAGATTGTATTGTCTGAATTGAGTTGAGAAAATGTTATCATGCTTGAGTGATAACATTTACTATTAGAATATTATATATCTTTTCTTTCCCAAATTGGCACGATTTTCCTCTCTTTAATTATAACAGAAGTATTTACTATATGGCTAAAAAGGTGATTACCCGATACTAATACCCATAGCTGATAATTCTGAACACCAGTAAATCCAATTTGGTAACTTTGAAAAAAATTACAATGTCACAGTTTAATAATTTTGATAAGAGCATTTGTTAGGTAATAATTTTGTTAGGCCAGGTCTTTTCTCACTTTAATATTGTACTCCAACAGATTCTCTCTCACACCTCAAAACTACAGAATAAATAGGTGCGATTTTTGTAACATAATGCCTCAATAGTGTCAAAACACTTCATATTGACATCTTTTTGACTACCATGAATTATATTCTAAATTATACTAGTGAACTAAGACGTTTTCATAATCTATGCAAAATATTTTGGCCTTAGGAAAAAAAAACCCACCTTTTGACAAGATGATATGCAATAACTTAATAATATTTTGTTTTAGAATATAGATATTTTGTATTTTGAATCCAATTTATGATGCAAAAAATTGTGAAATTTCATCCTGCTCCACTATGATGTTGGCTAAATATTTATTTTCATCAATAAGACTTCTTGAGTAACATTTGAATATGGTCCTAGACATCATCATTCTATAATAATGACTTGTTTAGCAGAAATTACTTTCTCAACTTTCTAAGATTGACTCTTACTTGCCTTTCCAATATCAAAGGTTATGGAGATATGTTGCTATTTATGTTTTACACAAACACTCAGCTGAGGATGTTTCATTAGGAAAAATTACAGACTAGCATCACTGTCACTTCCCTGTCTGACCAATAGTTCAAACTTTTTTATTTGATTGCTCACTAAGGAAAGTGAGGAATCTCTCACTCCTCCACAAAGAGTTTATAATACTCTATATAAGCAGCCTCCTTACAATATAAAACCTATGTTCTTCTCCCTGGAGCTTCAGCTATTTCTTGGTGTGTGGGTGTGTGGGTGTGTGTGTATGTGTGTGTGTGTGTGTGTGGGTGTGTGTGTGTGGGTGTGTGTGTGGGTGTGTGGTGTGGGTGTGTGGGTGTGTGTGGGTGTGTGTTTGTGTGTGTGTGTGGGGGGGGTGTGTGTGTATTTCAGTTCACTACCTTTTTACATGTTTGCCTATGCTTTTCACTGCAAAGTGCTTCTGTCTCTCAGGAGTAAATCAGAGTAATTAGCCTCTTTCCAATCTGGCTAATTGCTACATCAACCTTGCAAATTTATGAGAAGAAAACAAAAAAGAGACTTAAAAATGGCAGAACATAAAACAAACTGGAGAAAAAGAAACTCAAGCAACTTTTCACCTTCCAACCTCACCCAAAGTCTCAACATACCTAATATTTCTTGTGTGTGACAGGTAACTTTTCTGTCACTGCTAAAGGTGAACATTGTTTTCAAGAGAAGTCTGTGGGAACATTGTTATATTTGGTTATTGTTGAACAGTGGAATTCTGATTTGAAGTTTTAATTAACAACTGCTACCAATACAAATAAGGAGAATATATTTAAGCCTGTACAATATAAAACTTTAAGGTTTTTTTCTTTAGTGCCTTATACTATGAATAGTTGTTTTACACCAATGTAAAATGTGACAAGATTTCAGAGATACCAAACATTTCTTGTTTAGTAGGACATCCAGTTAAAATAAAAATCACTTTGTAAGGAGCTAGACATGGAGGACACTGGGAACATACTCAGAATGTGGGAAATGCTGTCTGTGGATGCCTGCCAGCCTCATGAAAAACACATCTAGAAGGTGACTGTTCTCTTTTGTATTAAATACTTTCACATAAAAGCAGTTACACAAACTGTTGGAGACCTAAGTTAAATTCCTTTGCAGTAGGATTTGATTGTCATCTGCTCATCCCTGGAGAGTTATCCAACCATCAGATTACAGTGCTTCAGGAGGCCTAAGGAGAATTCATTAAATGTTTTTTTATTAATGATCATGTACCTTGACTGGAATAAAAAAACCACCCACCCACCCAACCAACCAAAAAATAAACGACCCAAACCAAACTTTGCAACAAAAGCACATAACCCAAAACAAAAGCATCACCTTTCCCCCCACCCCTCCCCCATTTGGTTTAGAGGGAGCAAGACAGGGTGTGAACTTCAGCTAGAAAAAGGGAGAGGTATGTTTCCATTGGTAACAATTGTGTCACTATTTTTGCATAAAGTAGAAAATCGTCAACTAGTGTAAAGAAAAGAGACAATAATACTCCCTAGTCTATAGGATGCAATAATTTGAAGGGAGGTGAAAATGTTGGTTTGGATTAAATTAAAGTCAAGTTTTATGTATTGTGTGTTATTTCTTTTCTACTTAGGGAACAGCTGCTATCAGCACTATGCCACAAAAATGGTGTTCGATATTAGTAAGCAGTAGAAATAAGTCTTTCTCCATATTTGCAAGATCAACAAGTTGTGATAGGTGAACCTCATTTTCAGACACCATAAAAGATTATGCAGTGCCTAACAGCTAGTCTTGAGACCCAGAGATGGGAAAGTTATTGGGATATTTATAAATAAAACACAATAATATCATTGGAAAATTGATAGTAGACTTTCATGAGATATTACATATTTATTCATAAGATGTAGATATTGTACATAATATTTAGATAATATGCTGTATTTTTATTATGTTTTCACTAAACGTGTAACTTAAGATCATATGTGAAGATGGTTTTCAGATGTCTTACTAAAATTTTCCTAAATCATTTCAGTTTTATATTACTGAGTGTTGAATTTAATTTAATGTCTTTCACCACAAATACAATTGCCTACAAAACATATAGTAAATAAAGTTTCTCCAATATACATACATTTTTCCTTAATTTTAATGAGTGTTTTAGTGTCATATAAAGATATCAAGCAAATATTGCAGAATTATTTTTAAAGTCTTTCATTATTTCATTGCCTAAGTTAGGTACAATTAATATTTAAGGATTTTTTTTATTTCCTCTGTTTAAGCTGATAAATATATCCCTATCAGGATTTTACAAGCAAATATTCAAAACCACGAAATCCCTGTTTAAGGTGGTCATCAGTAAGGAATGAATGAAAATTATAATGTAAGCAAACAATCTTGGGCACATTCATACACTTCCTTTAATAGTAACCATGGCTAGAGTAGAGGAATGGTAAGTGTGATGCAATAGACTGTGGTGATCAAGGAAACCTGATTTATCATTCTGCTAGGCTAAATTTATGTGAAAAATCGATCATGTATACCCTTTGAAGGAAACGAGATGGTTCTGAAGCATAAGACACTTTGAGGAAAGAGGATTTTGCAAACAGGGATGTGACGCAGAAGCAAATGAGTCTATTGATCATTCTTAAAACCTGAAACAGGTGTGAAAACTTGAAAAAGTGGGCAGTGGGACAATTATTTACTTCTATTTTGTCCTGACAAGCTGCAGTGTATTTTCTCAGAAAACATTATCTGTTCTAACTTCTATTTGAAAACCTTTTCAGCTTGAAAATTTCTTTGGTCTTTCTTAAGGTATGGGTACCCATAACTAACCCTGTTCCATGGATAGACTAACAAGGTATCAAGATGAGAAATTTCTGGAACCTGAAGAAAATGTAGGGGAAAAGTAGGGCCTGGGCCTAAGCTCCTTAGATAGCAAAGGCAGAAGCTGTCGAGAGGAGTATTGGGAGCTAAATCTAAGATTTAAGAAAAAAAAAAAGTGAAACAGGTGTCACTGGTTCAAGGGGTTTGTGTCTAGTCTAACCCAAAACTAAAAAGCAAGGATATAAAAATCAGTAAAACTAGAGCAAATAGAGAAAAACTTTAATGCATGAGAATTATTTATCCAAGAGGAGGAGACAGAGTAAAAGCCCCAAAACCATGACTGTAAGACAAAGTGAAGGATGTGACTGAGGCTGTTTAGAAGTGCCTTGGCCTGACCAGCACAGCCTGGATTAGAACCACAAACCTGTTATGATAAAAACACAATTGTCTGACTTGGTTTTGCAGTCAGAAGACCCGGAGGTTTTCCAATAATATTGATGAGGGGATATCATAGAATCATAGAATCATAGAATGATTAGAGTTGGAAGGGACTCCCAGAGGTCATCTAGTCCAACACCAGTGCAAGAAGCAGGGACACCCTCAACTAGATCAGGTTGCTCAGGGCCTCATCCAACCTGGCCTTGAACTTCTCCAGGGATGGGGCATCCACCACCTCCCTGGGCAACCTGTTCCAGTGCTCCACCACTCTTACAGTAAAGAACTTTTTTTCTAATATCCATGTCCTTCTTGTGTTGGGGGTTCCAGAACTGGGCACAGTACTCCAGGTGAGGTCTCCCGAGGGCAGAGTAGAGGGGGAGAATCACCTCCCTCGGCCTGCTGGCCACGCTTCTTTTGATGTAGCCCAGGATGCGGTTGGCCTTCTGGACCGCAAGAGCACATTGTCGGCTCATGTTGAACCTCTCATCCACCAGCACTCCTAAGTCCTTCTCCTCAGGGCTGCTCTGGAGCCACTCTCCACCCAGTCTGTAGTTGTGCCTGGGATTGCCCCAACCCAGATGCAGGACCTTGCTCTTGGCCTGGTTGAACCTTATGAGGTTGGCACAGGCCCACCTCTCCAGCCTGTCAAGGTCCCTCTGGATGGCACCCCTCCCCTCCAGCGTGTCAACAGCACCACACAGTTTGGTGTCGTCGGTGGACTTGCTGAGGGTGCGCTCCAGCCCACTGTCCATATCACCGACAAAGATGTTGAATAGGGCCAGGCCCAACACGGACCCCTGAGGGACGCCACTCATGACCGGTCTCCATTTGGACATTAAGCCGTTGACCACCACTCTCTGAGTGCAGCCATTCAGCCAGTTCCTTATCCACCGAGTGGTCCATCCGTCAAACCCATGCCTCTCTAGTTTAGAGAGAAGAATGTCGTGCGGGACAGTGTCAAAGGCTTTGCACAAGTCCAGGTAGATGACATCCATTGGTCGTCCCTTATCCACCGATGCTGTCACTCCATCATAAAAGGCCACCATGTTGGTCAGGCATGATCTGCCCTTGGTAAAGCCATGTTGGCTGTCACCAACCACCTCCTTGTTCTCCAAGTACCTTAGCATGGTTCCCAGGAGAATCTGCTCCATGATATCACACTTCAAACTCTTAATGAACTCAGGAAGAAATATTTACACCACCAGCTGAAACACTCAGCTGTTGATAGCTGGTCCCTTTTGTGCTGAGCTAAAGTATTTGCATTAGTCTCTGAGCTTCACAGGCATATCACTCCTGCCCATCTCCATCGAATCTTGTTCCATTGTAAGGCTTTATTCAGTGTGTCACTTTCCATCCCAAGGGTTTTAGTCAGTCAAACACAGGGCTGCCTGACAGGTATGCCTGGACAGCACCAGTGAAATAATTTGCATACACTCTTACGAAGTTCTCTGTTTCCTGACCCTGTTTTTATCACCCTTGTCGCCTCAGATAAAGGATTTGTCCTTATTTTCTCACATACATCCATACCCAGTTACGTAGTTTTGCTGTCACTCCGCGGGTGACAGCGGTGCACAGCATTACTGGCACAGTTATACCAACTGTGCTGGCCTTGGGCAGATACATTCCCAAGGGGACACAGTGCTTGTGGCACTGTCTTTAACCCCTACCAGCTCCTCAGACTGCTCTTTGTCATGTCCAGCCATTTCTCATGTCATGTCCTCTAGTTTCTCACATCCAGTTCAGTTAACCTCAGCGAAGGGCCAGATCAGCCACCCACTCTCCTGCCTAAAAGCCTGAGAAACTTTTAAAGAGCTGTAGAGGGTTGGCCCCAGGCAGCAGCTGAGCACCCACATAGCCACTGGCTTGCTTATACCAGCACTGGACCATGGAATGAATGGGAAAACCAACTCATGGGTTGAAAATTTAAACAAGTGATAGAAAGGCTGTAACTGACCACCTCCCGCAAGCAGCCTGATGTTCAGCCAGTCTCTAAACAAAAACTAACTTGAAAGACACCCCCACCTCTGCTCTTTTCTATCATGAAACATGACATAATATTATATCCGTTGGCCTTTTTGGGTCAGCTGACACTGCTGTGTCCCCTCCCAGCTTCTTGCCTACTCCTGGCCTATTTGCTTGGTGGAGGGACAGTGAGAAACAGAATCCTGACACTGCAAGTAGTGCTCAGCAACAGTGAAAAAATAGATGTGTTATCAACACTATTTTAGGCACAAATCTAAAACACTGCACCATACGGGCTGCTACGAGGAAAATTATCTCTACTCCACCCAAACCCAGCATAAGAGAGTTGTTTAATCAAAACATAAGCTACAGAGGTTATATGAGCACACAAGAATAACAAAGAATTTAAGTCTGTGTTTCATTTTCAGTACTTCATGAACTTGCTCCTAGAAAAGTTAGATTTGGGAGACAAATGAGCCTTTAAGAAAGGACTGTTTTGAGACCTATGTACCATGAAGTTCAACAATATTTTCAGTGTTATATAAGATTAACCTGTTCAAAGACTGTTGTCTGTCTGTCAGTATAATGCTGTGATTTATGTTTTTTCTCTCTACAACTATATAATTACAATTGAAATACTCTGACTAATATTAAAGTTCTTAAAATCATAATTATTATTTGTAATTCTTTATTCTAAAGCAATTCTGTTTTGAAGGTGATGCATTCACCTATACTGTTGATAGTATGGAAATGTCAAGTAGACAAAAATAAAATCTCAAAATGTTCTTTAATTACTACATCACTTTGTAATACCTGAAAAGTTTTAAAGCTGACAACTCTTTTGACATTACAGCTACAATGAAAATGAAAACTGGATTCCTCTGAAGTCACTGCCACAGCTGCTTGCCTGTGGAAGTGCTGTGCAACATACTATGATGCATAGACCTATGTTTAGTATGGCTCAAAGGAACATCTTTCACCACCAGCATTTAGTTCTCCTGTTTGTATAAAAGACTTCCAAGAGCTCCTTTCCGCTGTAACTCACAGCCATTATTCAGTCACAGCTTGGACCTTTTAATATATTACAGTAATGATTGTTCTCTGAATGCATACAAGTGAATCAGGCATCTTACAACGCACACTTCACTGTATTAATCATAAAGAATAATATGTTTCCATGCAGTGCTGTTTCAGAAGAAGGATATTTTGTCATGGTCTAATCACTTGCCATTAAAACCTGGACTATAAATTGACAGTGCCATTCTACTGTAACATGTCAGAAATCTAAAGCACAGTCCTGTTTTATATACTATCCTTAGAGCAGTCTGATGGCTGTGTACACATTTTGCAAAAGAGGAAGACTGGACTTGAAAAGCGCCCTGCTTTCTGAAACACCTAGTGTGGTAACTGTTTGGATCTGTTCCCACAAAGCACATTTAGGATCAAAGAGGAATAAGTAGGCAGACTGGAAAAACATCACTGGCAATACCTCCTCTATGGTTTAATGCTCTTGTGTACTCATCTTCATACCTGCCAATATAATGATTAACATCAAATCACCGTGATTCTTGCTGTGTTGGTACAATGGCATGTGTAGAAAAGCAAATTACACTCTGTTCTGGTCATATAATCACCAGAAATGTTGACTAATTTCTTACTTCAATATTTATTGTCAGGAGAAACACTGAACAAAATTGAGGTTGACTTTCAGACTTCAATCTGCAGTCATCAGATATGTTTTTTGAAAAGCATCGTATAGATCTACTGCTTTGCACAAGCCAAGTCTGAACCTTTGTATGTGACCTGTACTTCACCACTTTAGTCACCTATGTCCTTACTTTCTGAGGCTGGGTATCTGGCATCCTTCAACTGTTCTAGGAGGGATTTACTATTTTTTTGACTGACTAGTTTCAGGACTGCAGGATCCCTGAAACATATTAATGCCATTTGCCCTCCTTCCTTTCCTCCATGTATTTATTTATTTCTATGTGTAGTGTCAGTTCAACCAAAGCTCAGGATTTAGGCCAATATTTATCATAATCTGAGCAGATTGATTCTGTGAATCATTGTCAGATAACAAATACTGGATTCCACAATGGCTTTTATGTAGTTAGTTTTAGAAAATATCTATAAGTTCAGGTAAAATGAGCAAGCTAATTAGAAGCAGTTCTTCTAATGGGTTATACCAAGTATGAAATTGTTGAGTACCTGTCAAGAAAAAGCAATATTTGAAATGATCAAGATATATAATACAAAGTGAGATAACACAATGAGTGCTCATGAATGGAGGGCCTTGTTATTATCTACTAGTGTCTCAGTAATGACATTACCATTCTATGAATTAAAAGGGTATATTAAAATATATAAAAAAACACTGCTCTGCAATATATTCTGATTACATGACATTGAGCATCACCTCATATAACACTTTATTTTCTAAAGGAATTGAATTAAATAAAATATTACCTCACAATAATTTTTCTGTATTTTTCACACCTCAAAGCTATTTGAAGCATTACGTCAAAAAATGACCAAGGCGCAGACCTACTCCAGGAGAAAATGAAATGAAAAGAAGCAGTCATAGTCCTCAAATAAGAATGAGTGAGAGCAAATAGAAATTTTCCAAATTAGGGAACTTCAAATTGAGATAAAGTTATATGAATTAAGGTAAAAGGATTCTGTAGGATGGCTTTATGGCACTTGTGTGTAAAATCATTAATTCAGTGATTCATTAATTCAAACTTTATAATAATTATGAGTCTATTACCCTTATTTATATTGAGACTTAACATTTCAAACTGTCTTCCCAGCATTTTTGCTGCAATAACTAATCTGAATAGAGCAAGGTCAGAGTTAGAACTTGTTTAATCTCTGCATACAGGAGGAAACTGGACAAAAAGAAAACTAGAACTGTTATTTTCCCCCGTCCTTCCCTCAGAGTCCCAAGCGGTACTCAGTGTTGCTGAGACAGCATTTGACATTGTTCAGAGGTAGTAGCAAATTGCTAACCTCTGGGAGTAATGAGAGAACAGGGAGGAAATCATGCCTTTGTGATAGAATAATATATTTTCTTGTCACGTCCTGAGGCAATATGGATATATGCTTCTTTTTAAACGGGACTACAGAGAAAGAGACATGCTACCTCATAAGAATACTGGGGCTTTTTCAGGCTTTTCCATTCTTCTTTCTCGGTAGCAGATAAACTTGTTAAAGCCCTCCTAAATATTTGAATAAATTTAGGTAATGCACCAATGAACATGTTGTAAAATTCTGAATCAATTAGATTGACATTGATGATAATACATTCTCACTAACACTACTAAACTAAACCCTGGCATGGTGATAACCTGAAAGAATCTTTATTGTAAAGCAGATGATAAATCAGATTTTGCTTATGATTTGCCTATGACTTGCACAGAATTTGAATCCCATTTCACAGTCTTATTCTACAGGCATCAGAACAGATGTGCTTGCTTATAAGTTGTTGAGTAATGAAGTCCTCAGAAGCAAAGTGAACAGCAAGCACTGCTACTAATACCTTCAGCTTTAAATTTCTGAATGACACAGGGAAATACTGTCTCCCAAACTGTTTCTTCCTGGAAGTATAAGAATTTCAGTTACTTACATCCATGAACTATTCTCCTTACCTATGGCTATCTGAAGGTTTTCTCTTCTGGCCTTGTTTAAGCAGCACTGGTTACTAGAGCACATGACTGAATTGACTTGTGTGTCTCAGGTACATCTTATGACACAACAGCAAGCTTGATAGAAGTGTTCACATTCAACAAACCCCTCCTTCTACCTTTCACATTCAGACCTTGAAAGTGCCACCCATTGCAGCTCTTATCCTCCTAGGAGGATCACATAATAGGCCACTGCATTATTGCATATGGGATGAGGGAAGGAGGATCACAAGGTCTTTTTCATAATTTCAGTTTCAAGGAAAATGGAGCAGAATTTTCTGTTGCGTGACAATGTATTTTATTCCTCTTCCCTGTCATCTCAAATATTACCTAGTTGTCATTACTATTGTTTTATCTAGTTCACTGATCATTCAGGATACTACCGGTGAATGGGGTAAGCAACTGTTGTGGGACCATGATATCCCCTACATCTTGAAAGACTTACAGTAGTTTCAGTAGACTAAGAAAGTCATACCTACTAATAACTTCCGTCATTAAATTGTTTAGGTTGGAAAAGACTTTAAGATACCTCCCATCTTCACATCCAAGGCAGGCAGTATCGTGCTTGGGACCCTGGACTATCCTAATACCTGTAGGTAACTGGAAAACCATTTCTGACATAAGCAATTTCACTACCAACATTGTTGCATTGAAGATATCTGAGGTTATCTATCTTCCATATCTTACCTTCCTTGCTGTCTCTAAACTCATCTTCAGAAGGCAGGGAATAACAGGGAAATGAGATGAACAGGAGATGTTACCTGGGACAAGTCTTGAAAATTGTGGATTATTTACTTACAATAAACATATATCTATATTATATTTCTGCAGATATCTTATGGCTATATTATTTATAAAGAATATTAATTCACTCTCTGTAGAAGCCTGTCAATCACAGATACTGTAGTAGTTGTAATAATGCTTGTTAAATTACAAACTTTCCTTTATCCTCTCCTTAGCAGTAGGCCATATCTATCAGATGGTGAATGAAATGCCCTGCCAAAACTTCTGGGAATGCTGAGGAAAGGCACTTACTCAGAATATTATTCCTGAAATTGTTTCTGATGGGAGACAGGTATGCCACAGTTATCATCTTGCTGGAACACAGGATAGAATTTTCAAGCTTAATCCCTTCAAAGATGTGTGAAGAGAGCCAGCCCTCATGCATGTATCCGATGACTATCGTGCCATACCATACCAACCACAGACCATGAAGCACCGGAGATTCCAGGAGATTTCTCTGGAGTCTGCATTTCTATGGTACTTTTTGTTGTATTAGATACTCAGTGACAGAGGCTGCAAAATATTAATTTTGAGCTACTGATTTGTATAGGACAACCTCCCCTCCATACTTTCTTCTCTATCAAATAGAGCAGGAAAGAGTGCAGGGCTTCTGGCAGATAACCCATGCCTTTAAGGGGATGGAGAATGTGGTCCTGTTCACATCCTATCAATATAGTTTTCCTGGTGTTGGCCATCATATACCTTTAAACACAGGCTGTGTTTTCCCTTTTCCGTCCCCAGACTAACTCACTACATAAAATATAGAATTAGTTCCAAGGTATATGCCTGCATTCAGCTCAGATAGTTGCCCTGAGCATCTTCTGAGACCATACCATTTCAGTGAATTTACCTAGATGGACTCAGTGTAGTAGGAAGTCTATAATTTTCTTCTGTTTTCCCTAGAAAAGACATCCGTAGCCAAACACATTTGAATATTACTAAGTGTGCTTCAGAAAGTGCAAGTGATGGCAAAAGGTTTGAATCAGATTTTAATTTAACCAGAACAGTGTACTCATCTCTAACAGAAATCCTTTCAAGTACTGATTGATACAAAGCCTAGGAGAGATATAATCTTAAGAAGAAAATTGCTATAGATTCATGTAGGCAAAGAAATTTTTTTCCTTCCTTGAGTGTGCTTATGACTTCAATTAATTCTAAGAACTCAAACCAAGTACCTTGCATTTGGACTTTTCCTACATTATAATGGCTCTTGAAGTTTTCTTTCTAATGTATGACAGAGTACTGCTTTTAGTATGCAGTTACAGTAAATGGAGACATGCATTTAGCATTTTAAGCTTCTAGCAGGTCTTTCTTTTTACACAGCAGCTCACCATTTGAATATTAATATCATGCTTGGCAATTCAGAAACACATGGTGAATTTCCTTTGTCTGTAAATGTCTGTTTAACAAGTATTTAATATTCAGACAAAGAGCTTGGATTCTATACCTGCAGTTACCCTTAGAGTCTGAATGACTTATTAGCACGATGCAGTGGTATTCAATACCTTTACATCCACTTTTGAAGAATGTTGCAAGCAACTGCTATGAGATTTTCCATTATTTATAATCAGTGTTATATGTCAAAATAGTAAAACAGCCCATAGCTCATACATTTATATGATTCTCCTCTTGAAACCTAAAACATGTTAAAAAATACAGAAATCATTTCAGTTCTTGTTTTGCACTGGAATTACCAATAATTTTTCAGTATATCTTTATTCTGTTTTTGCATCTGCACAGTTTTTGCATGTACCTTTCCTTAAATCAAACTCCTAACTTTTAAATATCTGAAATTCAGTGATAGACTGTATCAACAATCAAATATATCTTGAAAGCTGGGCCAGACTCACTGTTCTGTG
The DNA here is from genome assembly GCA_013399135.1 of Heliornis fulica. Classification (NCBI taxonomy): domain Eukaryota; kingdom Metazoa; phylum Chordata; class Aves; order Gruiformes; family Heliornithidae; genus Heliornis; species Heliornis fulica. Next base: position 2,717 of record VXBZ01011759.1, on the reverse strand, counting down.
TTTCATATCCTTCTCTCTTTATTCAAGTCCTTCCTTTTTCTATCCTTCCTTAAAGTTCCAAATGAAATTAGGATATGAAATATTCACTGGTCCAAATCAGAACAGTCACAGACTTATTTGGAACTACACTTATTAAAAAATTCTTCTCCTCTATTAAAAAAAAATATTTCCAATAGTTTTGACCAGTTTTGACTTTTATCCAAACTTTTAATATTGTAATGGAAATAGTCCCTAATGCAGTATTTTCATTTGAGCCTGATCCTTCTGAACTTGTACATCTTCTTTTTCCTCCTCTATTTACATGCTGAGTATGTATGACATGTTTTACAGTTCCTTTTTATTGTTAAATGCCTGTATACAATTTTGAGATGAGATTTAGGAGGGGAAGACCACATCAAATTTTCTGTCCTGTTTTTTTTTTTTTTTTTTTAATTAGAGTTTACTTACCACAAACCATCATGAAATAGCTTGCCTGTGAAACTTTCAGTTTACTTCAAAATGAGAGTGTAGTGTTGGCAGAACTAGTGGTGAGTTATGGTAAAAGAGTTCATTATAATAGTGATTTGTTATATTTACTGCTATTTAAAAAAACCCAAACAAACAGTATTTGTTCTCCTGTAAATTGACTTTGTCTGCATTTTGATATTTGATTTGGCTCATTGGTGCAAAATATTGCAGTGAAATAAAAAGACTGAATTTTAAAAAAGGGGAAATTTATACTGCATTATCCCTGATGTTTTATATTTTTACAAACTTTCAAAATTTTAGTAAGTTTTTTAATGGAGGAAGTTCATAAATATACTTGGTGTGTTACCCTGGCTGGAGGCCAGATGCCGACCAAATCTGCTCTATCACTGTCCATCCTCAGGTGGATAGGGGAGTGAAGATATAAAAAAAGGCTCATGGGTTGAGATAAGTGCAGGGAGGGATCACTCATCAATCACTGTCATGGGCAAAAGATACTCAGCTTTAAACAAATAAAATATCTTATTTATTAGACAATCAAAACAGAGAATGATAATAAGAAATAAACTCAAATTTTAAAACACCTCCTTCCCTTCTCACCAGGATCAACTTTATTCCCAAATTCTCTACTTTGTCCCACCTTGTGGTGCATTCGCAATGTGGCTTCTTTAAAAAGCAGCTAGAAGTTTCTTTAGGGTCCAACAAAGCAAATACCAGCTGGTCTCCCAAGGCCAAACTCCCAAACCCAGTTGCCAACAAGTCCAGCTGAGACAATCAGTGCCGGTCACAGCACCTCTGGGAATCACATTTTAGAGAGAGAAAAATGCAAACAGTCACATTTTGCCACCAGAGAAAAGAGCGAGAAAATGTAAGAAACTCTGCAGACACCAAGGTCAGTGAAGGGGGGAGGAAGAGGCTCTGAGAGAATATTCCCTGTGGCCTGTGAAGAATACCATGGTGGGGTGGGTGTCCCCCCTGCAGCCCATGGAGGACGAAGAGATCCCACTTGTAGCCCATGTACCTGGGCCAGGCAGGAGCCCACTATGGAGCAGGTGGAGGAAATAGGGAAGAATCTGTGTCCTACATTGGAGCAAGCCCGTGGCAGCACCTGAAGCCTGTGGAGAGAGATAAGAGGCAGAGAGAGAGATGGAGGCCCAAGCCAGAGCAATTTTGCTGGGAGTGCTTGTGACTCTGTGGGGGATCAGGCTGGGGCCAGCAGTCTGGGACTGAGACTGAGAAACATTCTGTGAGTTTATAGTGACCCACACTGGGGCAGCTGGTGAAGAGTTAAGGCCTCATGGGAGAGAACTCACATAGAGGTCATGGTCTCCTGTGGGTGGGACCCCACACTGGCACAGGGTAAGGGTGAGAGAAATGCCCCCCCCGCCCAAGGAAAACAACTCATGAGGAACTGACCGAAGACTGAAGCCTCCATTGCTATTTCCCTCCCTTTCCCCCTGTGCCATCCTGGGGAAGAGAAAATCATGAATAAACTGAAGTCTGCAAAAAAGGGAGGGGCATGGGGTGGTTGTTTTAAGAGATGTTTTGTCCTTCTCATTATCTGAATTCGGTTTCTGTGTGTTTCTGTAGTGTGGTGTAATAAATTAGAGAATTTTCTTGCCTTTCTTCTGTGTTGAGTCTGTTTTGCCCGTGACACTAATTGCAGAATGATCTCTCCCTGTCCTTATCTCAACTCCAAAGCCTCTCAACATGTATTTTCTCCCTGTCCAGCTAAGAGAGGAGTGATAGAGCGACTTTGGTGGTGAGTCTGACCTCCAGCCAGGGCCAACAACCACACACCGCAGCATAGTGGGACAGGGAATGGGGTTTGTGGTCAGTTCATGTTGTCTTAGCTGCTCCTTCCTCCTCTGGGGGAGGATTCCTCACAATCTTCCCCTGTTACATGGTGTTGTGAGGTACCTCTCACAGGAGACAGTCCTCCATGAACTTGTCCAAAGTGCCCTTCTTACAGGATGCAGTTCTTCATGAGCTGCTCCAGCATGGGTCACTTCCACAGGGTGCAGAACTTCAGGACCAGACTGTGTCAGCATCGGCTCACATGGGCTCACATGGGGTCACAAACTCCTCAGATGTCCCCACCTACTCCAGTGTAGGGTCCTCCACAGGCTGCAGGTGGAATTTCTCCTCCCCATCATTGTCCATGGGCTACAGGTGGACAATCTGTCTCACCATGGACTTCTCCATGGGCTACAAGGGATTTTTGCTTTGGTGCCTGGAGCATCTCCTTCCCC
>VXBZ01011758.1:48947-88428 GCA_013399135.1 Heliornis fulica | reverse complement strand
CTCCTCCAGGAGCTCTCCAGACACTCTGCTCCCAGCCTGTAGCGCTGCTGGGGGTTATTGTGACCCAAGTGCAGGACCCAGACCTTGGCCTTGTGGACCCCAGAAGGTTTCCAGCCCCTGCCCATTGCTCCAGCCTGGCCAGGTCCCTCTGAAGAGCTTTCCTGCCTTCCAGCAGACCAACACTCCCACACAACTTGGTGTCATCCACACACTTCCTGAGGGTGCACTCGCTCCCCTCATCCAGATCATCAATGAAGATATTGCACAGGAGCGTCCCCAGCACCAAGCCCCAGGGGACACCACTTGTGACCAGCTTCCAGCTGGATTTAACTCCATTCCCCACAACTCTCTGGGCCCAGCCACGCAGCCAAGTTTTAACCCAGCACAGAGTGTACCCATCTAATCCATGAGTGGCTCTAGGAGGATGCTGTGGGGTGCAGTGTCGAAGGCTTTACTGAAGTCCATGTAGACAACATCCACTGCCTTCTCCTTGTCCACTGAGCAGGTGACCTTGTCATAAAAGATCAGGTTGGTCAAGCATGATCTGCCCTTCACAAACCCATGCTGACTGGGCCTGACTGCCTGGTTGTCCTGCATCCTCTAGAGAGAGCCAGTAAGCAGCACTTCAGCGTGAGACGTGCTACAGGAAACGTAATGCCAATGAGGACATCCCACTGGTAACCAAAGCTGGATTAAAGGCTGGGATTGCCAGAGATAAATATCCCAGTGAATTAAGAGATGAATCGAGGTCTCACTGCTTTGCACAGGTAGAAATCTAACACTTCTGCACTCCAGGAGCCCATTCTTCTCCACTCATCCATAAATCCAGCCCAGAACCAGGCTGTTTGTCTTTCTTTACTGGCAAGACCTTGCCCCTTGTAACAGCCTGAATGTTGTTGTTAGAGTCCTGCAGGTCCCTGTCATCACTGTTCTCCCTTTGTTTTTTTTTTTTTTACAGGGTGTAAAACCCAACTTTCTGATCACTTTTGGGCTATGGCTGCTGGTGCCAGGTGGCACCACGTGACCACTGGTACCGCAGAAACAGACGGTGCTGCACAGAAGGGAGTTGGTTTTCTTCCATGTAGCAGCATCGCTGCCCCAGTTAACTAACTGGTGATGCTGTGACAAAACACTATGCTCTTAACTCCTCCCCTGTCCTGGTTAAGTTTAGCACCTGCAAAGCACAGGACGACACGCAATGAAGAGCTGACTAGCGAGGAAGACGTGCGGTCAAGTTCTCCACTCCGCACCGAGTGGGGAACTTGAGAACTGGGGAGGATCCTAAGGGACTACTAGGGAAGAGAGGGTTGTCACACAGCCATCAGCTACCAAACAAGACCATTACCTTCATCATCAAGCGTGGGGTAGCTCCTGGCTGCACGGAGATCGTACTGCGTTTCGTCCTTTTCGGAAGGAAGCTGGCTCGCCGAAAACGCAGCCATCGGACCGGCCGTCTTGACAGCCAGCAAGGCACTACGCCCTTTCTTCGAGGGAGACGACTTCAGAGCTGGGTGAGAAGAGTTGGAGAAGAGATGAAATCACCACCACCATCTCCTGTCATGTTTTTCCCTTCACAAGGAGAGGCCTCTGCCCTCTGACGCACGCGTGCCCTGCAAGCGCCATCTCTGACAGGTCAGGCTGCGGGGAGAGCTCCTGGGCAGTAGCAGGAGCAGAACACAGCAAGCCACAACAGCCCAAGGGCTTTTCAGTTCTCCACCTTTGCTCTGCACTACAGTGGAAAAGCCTGCTGAGACTCTGGCCCAGAAACTCTCCCTGTGGCCCAAATCAGCAAGGTTGAGATAAGGTTGGCCTCGCGTCACGAGGGCAACAGCGCTGGACGAGGTACTTACAGGAATTCTTTCGAAACACCGTGTTGGTCATGAATTTGAAGAATCTCTCTGCATAAAAGCTGGGTCTGTGTACTGACACCGTGTCCTACAACAGCAAGAAGCAACTGTTTAAATTTAAAATTATTCCTCCAGGCATAATTTCTGTAACAATTAGTGCAGTCTTTTTCCTTCCAACATTTAGCACTGACAGAGCCTTAAAATGGGAAGGATTAACTGAAATGATCTGATTAACGCTAAAAAATATGCCTTTGATTTGATTACATTCTCACTGCAGTTTTAGAATGGATTTGGGTGATTTTATTCCTTTGGAGACTTCCTAGATTTTTCAAATATTAGCCCAATTACACACATGAATTTCTTCTGGCTTTGTTGACATTCAAAGTGCATCTGGATACCTCTGCAATACGACATGGACACCCAAATCCAGCCAAGGGTCTCTGCACATCTGAAACACTTTGCACTTTTTGTTCAAATTAGTAAAATTGAAGCTGTCTCTGCTTCTGATGCTTGACTGTGCTACTCTGACTTGGCATCCACACGTTTCCTTTGCCTTATTATTTAAGGGAAGCCAGGATATGCAATGCTGAAGAACAGCTTCTACATCCAGGGTTGCTCTTTCATAAACACGCACCTGGCTGCTGCAGGAGACGAGACAGCAGGGAAACACGGGAAGGGATTTATTAACAGCTTACTGAAGCAGAAACACAGTCAATCACCAAAGAGAGCAAAGACAGAGCTCCTCAGCACATACAGGAACGCTTGCACCTGGTGTGTACAGCTCCTGGTGTCATGGGGAGGAGGAAAATGACAGATGGGAGCAGAGGAGGAAAGCTGGGAGCACGACAGCTAAACATGGCAGGAGGTGGAGTGAGCAAGAAAACCCGATTGGGACTAAGCAGCACTATGCTGCTGTGGAGGCAAAAGAGGGAAGAACTACTCCTTCCACCAGCTTCAACTGTGCCAGTTCAGGCACTATAAATAGCAGGGTGATCAGCACCAACTAGTGCAAACAAAGCCCAGGTAGTGCTGAAGGAGCCTGGACAATTCCTGTCTCTGTGCAGGCACTCACCCCATCATGGACAAGGGCCTTCCAGGTATGTTCTAGCTTCTTGATGAACCTAATGCCAGGGGAGAGAGAGAAAAAGACAGATTCAGGCACACAGTTTGTATTTAAGCTGCTTTTCGTGCCTCACACAGGAGAGAGCACTGAGCTGCCAATGATTCCTCCTTTGTTTGGAGCACAGCTCTCCTCCAGCCAAGAGAGGTCAGCTGAGCACACTGGCATCTCTGCACTCAGGTCAGGACTGCCTGGGAATGCTCCAGGGAGGGAGGAGCTGGCCTGGAAGCGGGGCAGAAAATCCCCCTCTGTCCCTGGAGATACCGTACCCACCCTAGTAGGTGGACAACATCTGTATGAGCAACTCACTGTATCCTAGGAAAATGGCTCTGTGTCACCAGCTGTTTGAAGGACAGGATAAAAATCCTCAGCCCTATCCCTGCTGCCATCAACAGAGGGCTTTAGGCAGCCTGCCTACTCATTATTAAATGCTTCAGGAGAGGAAAGTTAACAGACTTAAAAGGACAGACAATCACAAAGTCACCTACCTGTATGACTGAAGGATATCTATAATTCCCACGTGTAGCAGGAGCCGCTCTCCTTTGCCGTTCACCGCTGGGATTCCTCCCATCCTGCAGGTAAAACAAAACCTCAGTGGGTGAAGCCTCACCAAGAGCAGCTGTTATCACCATGGGACCTGAGGAAGGGTGGACAACAGCCCTGAAAACAGGTCTCTGACACGGTGGTCAGGTACAACGCAAAACCCAGGACCTCTCATACCAGGTGTCCATCCCTGGGGCTACCACCTGCCTGGATCACCAGAACCCCAACTATCGTGACAGGACCTGTGCCAGAAAGCACCACATCATTTTTAATTAGCTATGGGGCATTTGCTTCTGGGGGGGTCTCATTATTTAGCAGGTCGGTGTGAACTGCCCACCTGTTAGGACAGCAAACCTTTAAGGCTGAGGGTATTCCCAGTCCCACACTAACCCCAGTTCTGCCAAGGGTGCAGCAGCCACCAGCACACACCAGAAGCACATAGAGTATCCAGCAGGCCACCCCAATTAACAAGCCTACTTAAAAGAACCAAACAACCAAAATAGCCCAGCTCAGCTGCGACTCATCCTCCCACTCAACTGGTTTCAGAGCACAACAAACCGCAGACTGGTGAGCAAGCTGCGTCCTGGGAGACGGGGATGCAAGAGCTCCCTGTAGCCCCAGAGCCAGAGATTGGCACAGCACAGACAGGTTTTGGGCATATTCCCCCAAGTCCCAGCTCCACCAGTTACTCCAGTGCTCGGCTACCTTGCTGTTTGCTAACTGGATGGCCTCAGAGGTTCCAATGGTGGAGTGATGGAGAACAAGGACAGGCTGATCCCTACTTCCACTCAGGTGCATGCAGAGCTAGGACCAGGCTAGTTTCTCCTTCCCAGAGCACAGGTGGGTGTTTAGAGGCTGTTACAGGAGCTGACAGGCTACAGACTGGCCTAAGATTGCTGTGAAGCTAGAGTCTCACAGAAGTACTTCCCAAACCAGCCTCCCCCTGACACGCCACACCAGGGCATAACCCCCCAGGTGAGCTGCTCGCTCTCATACAGGTCTCAGTCAGTCTCTGCCTGCTCCAGCCTCCACCTCTGCCCCTCCCAGCAGCACAAGAGAACCAGGTTTTCACCTACGTGTCATCTGTGTCTATGGACTCCCCCCGGGCAGCCCCACCCTGGATGGACTCCATGGCTGTGGAGTAAAGTGCCTTCTGCCCCACGGGACGCTTCTCATCCGACGTGCTGTGGGCTCCCTCAGACTGCCGCTCCCGTTCTTGCTGGTCTATGTTATGAACCCCAAGCAGGAGGCTGTAGTCCATGATTTTAAAACTTTCCAACACCTACAGGTTAGCATTGAGTTTAAGAACAAAGGGAAAAGATCAGGCTAGCAGCTTACACACAGCACAGAACCCAAAGCATGGCCCAGCCCAGCCACGTTCCCACCAGCATCTCCTTCGCTACAGCTCCAACGTTCCTGAACCAACACTCCATCCCTGGGCTTGATCACATAGATCTACAGAGACAGACTGCATGGAGCTTGGCCATCCCACAAGCGACCCAAAGGGCTGAAGGACTGCAGATAACACTGTGGTATCATGTATCTGCTGTGTGTTGTGTAGGAAAAATGTATTTAGTCCTGAAACCCAGCTACAAGCAGAGCAGGCTGCCACAATTTGATGTAGCCGGCAAAGGAACGCAGCCTTAACCCTCAGAGGCTGCCCTGAGATCCGACTGCACCGCTCTGCTTTCAGGGAAAAGGATGATGTGAGGGATTTATCCTGCTCTGGGGTCAGCAGATTAACAAGGTTCTCAATCCTTCGCTCTTCCTCATGCCACAGAACTTCATTACCCGGCTCCCCTCCTTACCAGACAGTCCCGTTGCAACGTTTTCACCAATGCACTGAAGGTGTCTGCATCCAACATCAGGCCCTCAGGCATGTCTTGGATGAAATCTAGATCCTTGTATGTAGGGCTGGACTTTTCCTTTTCCTTCTTGGATGCCCGGCGTTTATAGGTGGAGCCTTTCAGGTCAAATTTCAGGTGCATTTTCACCACGCGAGGCAGAATGTTGTTCATCACGACCACACGGATGTTTTTGCCCCCTGACTGCACACAATAAAGTCCATAAAACTTCGGCAGCAGCGTCCGGGGGTTCTGGTTCAGGTTCTGCAGCAGGTTGGGGAAATAAAAATAAAATAAAAAAAAAGGAAGTGGTCATAAATATTAAAAAAAAGAAAGGGGAAGGCAGAAGACTCCTGCTGTGTTCAACACGGAGTTAACAGATCTTGGAGCAGTCAGACCAAGGGTTCTTCACTCATCTAGAGACTCTCTGACCTCTGAGTGAGAGCTTACAGTGCACATTTGATAAACTCCTGCATTTTAGTGGCTTTAGGACCTGAAAATACCACTGTGCTCTGGATACAGGGAATGAGATGCTCAGCACTCTCTGGGCAAATAACCAAGTCCGGAAATTCCCCACTTCTCCCATCAACAGCAGCTAAAAAAGGGAAACTTGAGCTGGAAGAGAAATAAACATAATAAGTGGGAACTTCAAGTTTAAAAATAACAGCTGTCTCCATCTCTTCAGAAGTGTCAGAAATCAAGAGCCGTTCTCTGGCCCAGAATAAACCAGGGACGAGGTATTTATTTATTTTTTTTAAAAATAAAACAACATAAATTTTCTCCTCCTTTCGCAGTTGGCCAGTGAGCACGGATATCCTGCTGCCCCATCATCTCCTTTTTTAAGCAGTGGTATTCTTAGGAAGGACATGACAGGCACGATTTGCTTGTTCAGCTTTCGGAAGGTTTGGGGTGGAAACGGAACATCTCTGCCCGCTACGGAAGGATGGAGCTGACAGACTCTCTGAGAGCTGGCAGGAGCACAACTGTATTAACATTTCAGGCCCCCCTCCCCACCCTCACCTAAGCAGGCACATGAGGGAGCCCCCTCGCGAGCGCCGTCCCTCTGGGGGACGCGGTGCCAGCTGCAAGTGACAGAGTGGGGAAAGCTGAACACAAACAGCCCTTGCCCAGCTTTGAGGTGACTCGGGATGAATCTGCTCTGCTTCCTTCCTGGGATGATTTTCCATGGGGTGAGTTTCCCATCAGCAGAGAGATCACGTGTTGGCATCACACTATCCCAAAAGCACTGAACTGCTACAACTAGGAGTATGTGACTCCACACCAGGCAGGTAAGGTGGGTGTGATTTGTTACACCAATTAGCAACCAGGACAACTAGGCAATTCCATTCCCATTCACATCCATGAACACTATATACAGGAATAACTCTGGATGAAAATGACTCTGCTGCGTTTCTGAACTAAAACTGTGTTAATGTAAAGATTTCTCTCCCTAGACCTACTTCCCTCCAAGGGAAATTCAATGAAGCACAGGAAGATGCATACCAAGTAAGTAAATAAATAAACAATAGTAATTATAACAACACTAATATTAATTTGTAATTTTAAATCATAAGTAAAAGCTAGCAATGGAATTTAGATTCCACCAGATTTACTATGTGTATTAGGCAGTGCTTCCCAAGAACACTCATCCCATCCAGGGACTCGAATGTCACTTGCAGAAGCAACCAACTCTTAGTGAAATGAGGACACAGGGGCCCTGTCTCACTTCAGCAAATTTTGCCCAGTGAATGGGGCAGAAAGAAGAGCCTGGAAAGCTGCCTGGTGGGAAAGGACCTGGGGGGGTGTAGGTCTACAGCATACTGAGGGGTATCAAGAAAAGTGTGGGCCAGCAGGTCAGGGAGGGTCTCCTGTCTCTCTGCTCTGCCCTGAGGAGGCCTCATCTGGAACATCATGTGTGGTGCTGGGCTCCCCGGGTCAGGAAGGACAGGGAGCTACTGGAGAGGGGACAGCAAAGGGCTGTGGAGATGCTGAGGGGACCAGAATGTCTCTGATGAAGAGAGGCTGAGGGACCTGGGGCTGCTCAGCCCAGAGAAGAGAAGGCTGAGGGATCTTCTCAGTGTTGGTAACTCCTTGAGGGATGAGGTCAGGAGGATGGGTCAGGCTTTAGTCAGTGGTGCCCAGGGACAGGACAAGGGGTGATGGGCACAAATGGGACCAGAGGAAGTTCCACCTCACCCTGAGGAGGAGCTTCTGTGCTGGGAGGGTGGCAGAGCCCTGGGCCAGGCTGCCCAGAGAGGTTGGGGAGTTTCCATCTCTGGGATATGGGAAAGAGTCTGGAGCACAAGTCCTACGAGGAGTGGCTGAGGGAACTGGGGTTGTTTACCCTGGAGGAGGCTGAGAGGAGACCTGATTGCTCTCTGCAACTCCCTGGAAGGAGGGGGTAGTGAGGTGGGAGTTGGTCCTTCTTCCCAAGTCACAAGTGACAGTACAAGTGGAAACAGCCTCGAGTCACATCAGGGGATGTTTAAATTGGATAGTAGGAAAAATGTCTTCACTGAAAGGGTTGCCAGGCATTGGACCTGGCTGCCCAGAGAGGTGGTGGAGTCACCACCCTTGGAGGGGTTCAGAAACCATGTAGGCATGGCTCTCCAGGACACTGTTTAGTTGACATGGTGGTGTTGGACTTGATGATCTTAGAGGTCTTTTCCAGCTTGAAGGATCCTACAATCCCTAATACTGAGCAAGCCAAGTGTTCCCATAAACCCAGTGTACAACCACAGAAACCAAACCCACCACAACACACAGAGAACAGGCAGCACTGTCTCTGCTCACCATCCCCTTCTCCTCAGCATCTCCACACCAAACAAATCCCTGGGTTGTTCTAACTGAACCGCAGCGCCTTCACCTACAGAGCTGGACCCGTCACCACAGTCACTCAGGGACACAGCTCCTGGTTTACACACCAAAACCTCAGGTTTGCTTCCAATTTACTACTTGTGTAAGTCCTTTGGATCTCAAGAGATTGACTTGCTGGCCCTGAGATTCAGGCAAGAACTATCTGCAGCAGACTGGATGTGCAAAGCTGGTTGGTACCATGGCCAGTGGGAGCCAGGACAACCAGCAACCACCTCTGTTAAACTGGAGATATGGGAGATATCCAGGGACACTGGTGGTTTCCCCACAGAACCGAGGTGGTTCTTTATCAGCCACCACGCTCCAAGCCAGGCTGAGGCACCTGGTGCCAAATGAAAAATAAAGAGCAAGCAGCGAGTAAAGGACACCCAGAAACACCCACCTGGGAAGCCATTCTCAGGGCAGAACATGCCCACAAGCTACAGCACAATTATCTGCCGTGATTTTACCCGAGGAATTTGCAAATAATTGGCAGGGATTGTGCCTCTGGGACTGGCTTGATGACACATGGCTAACGCAGCGTGCCCGCCCTGTGCCAGGGACAGTAAGAAACCCAGCTACAGGACATGTCCTGTCCGATGCTCTGGACAGACAAACCACCATGACAAACCCAAGCTGGGTCCAAGGTGCCACTTGCCACCCACCATGTAGTAGCCAGGAAGAAGCTTCTGTAGGAATTCAGCTTCCTTGTGCATCACAGTTTTTATGATGAATTCATCGTCGCTGGTGACATAGAAGAGGGAGCCGCTGGCACCAGGGTTCGACAGCTCTATGAGAGGCTCGTTACACAATGAGTACTAGGGAGGAAAAGAGGAAAACATTAGATTTTTAGCCCCCCACCCTGCTCCTTGCACACAGAGTTCCGTGCCCCTGAGGGCTTTCCCCAGCACGCTGTCTCCCTGTGAGATTAAGGGGTAGGCAAAGCTTAAGCGAGAACTATTTTCATTATAGGTTAGGTCTGAGCAGCAAAGCTGATGGACAGTTTACAATTAGAAACTGAGATTACAGTTCAGAGCATCCCAACTGCTCAGAATCAAGCTAATCATCTGCTTCCAGTGACATCCAAGCCTCGTAATGACATCTTCTCTTTCCCCACTGTGCATGGACACACGTAGCACGTTTAGGCTCCTTTCAGCACATCACCGCAAGCGCTGACGGGAAGATGGGATGTCAAGAGATGTGACAGTCTGCTCAGGGTATCACCCTGCTGGAGGGAATGCAGTGCCCCCAGCTGCTCTTGGCAACCTCCCCCACATTGGACCTTTTACACCCCCTTGCCTCAATCCTGATAGAAACACATGAGAAGAATTAGACCAGGTGTCCAAAGAAAAAGAGGGATGTATAAGCACAACAAGGTGTGTACTGCACCGGGAATTGGATTGGGAGAGTGTTTCCAGATGCCAGTATGCAAAGCACAGGTCCTCAGATGAGGACATGCCTTGCAGCAGGGGAAAAAGAAACCAACAATGTGCAGACACATGGACACTGCAGCCAGGAACCAACCCCGAAGTAATCGTGAAGGTTGGTGGGTTCGGGGCAGCATCTCATCCGCTGCCACAGCAAGAGGTGAGGAGAGGGAGGTAAGGTATGCAAGGGACATGATCAGAGCAATAAATTAAATGCTCATCATTACATACCAAAAACAGCTTTCAGCCCTGCACAGATTAATGATCCAAGATGTTATCGAGTTAATTATCTCATGCATAATTAAAGGCATTAGCTGCTATGGCAGGCGAGGGAGAATCAGGGGAAGCAGAAGCAACAAATCAGAGCCGTGACCTTTGCAAGTGAGGCAAACTCTTTGCCTCATCCAAGTTTTGAGCCACTCATCAAATCAGGCAGCACTATCTTGGATGGCACAGGTGGGGGCCACGGTTACTGTCAAGCCATGCAACGGCACAGATTTGTTCCCACCGGTAGGTGTTCAGCTGAGATCACTCCTGTCTACAGCTGAAGTCAGAAAAAAAGGGCTATTAAAAAAGGGCACGCACTCCTTTGGACATGCTCCCTTCCTCAGTTCAACAAATGTCCCTCTCTAAAGAGCAGGATGTCACTCACATGCCAGGGACCAAATTCAACGCCAGTGTCCTCCAAGCCCAAACAACTTGTACTACTTAGTATTTTAAAAACAGCCTTTCCAGCGCTGAGAAGCTTTTGGAGCAAAAGAACAATTCTCCCTTTGTAAGATGATTAAAATAACTACACTCACATAGCTCTCGAGTGAGTACACAAGGAAAAATTCCATCTTTGTCCTCAGAGCCCCAGGGGACGTTACAGGGTTGCACCCAGGAGAACACAACATCTTTTGCTTGTAAACACACTGGGTTATTGTCACCACAACCGACAGCGAGGGAACCCTGTTGCGTAGCTTACGCAGCACACGCTGGATGCAGATCATCTCCTTTCCCTCTGCTGTTAGGCCAGAAGCAACCTCTCAGCAAACAGAGATTTGGGCCCAGTGGTGCTGGTCTTGCTGAGCCCATCACTGGATCTCCTCCACCACTGAACAGAGCTGCTAAATCCACAGCCTGTTCCTCGCTCCTTCCTGGGATCAGAACCATTCCTCAAGCCTTTTCTGTCCCTTTTAGGCAGGAATAGCTGGCAGCCTTGAGGCAGATCTTTTGTCTTACTCTAGACCATCCCAAAATAAAGGAGAGACAGACAATCCAAACCCACAGCCATACCAAATAATCATCTGGACGGATCCCAAAGAGTTCCCGGAAGTACCGAAATGCCACCGGTGCGTAAGTCTTGAACCTGAAGTCAGCGTAATGGTGAGCCGGGGTGAGGTTACTCCCTTCACTGCACAGAACAGACGTGACATGAGCAGGGTTATTACCACACACCAGCTACAGTCACATCAAGGCTATGGTGTATTCAGGATAAATTGAGCCTCTAAGAGACATCTTAGTAACAACAACAATAAAATATCCCTGTGTGGCAGGACAACAGGAAAATCGGTTTGAAATTATCTGCTGAAATCTATTTCCAATGAATGCAAGGAACAACCACTTGCCAAGCAGTATATTTACAGGAGAATACACCTTTGTTGTCTTCTTTTTATTCACAGAGTTCAAGAGTTCCAACAACTAGTTTTCTCCATCTCAAACATGGTATAATTTAATGGAAAAAAAATCTAGATGGACAGGTAGGAAGATGAACATGTAGGAGGGCTAACAAACTGCAGTACTGTGCCTTACACTGCTCTTCCTTACAGACCCCTGCAGGATCTAACACTTCCCACCAGTATGCTTGTATACAATGGATGCATATTTAAATGACTGGGGGCATCCAACTCTGATCTGAAGACAGATGGAAGGTCTCTTGAAATAAAATGGTGAGAGGAAGAGAAATAACTCATCCATTTGTTTTGTTTTCCCCATCCCTTTTACCTTGGGAAAAAAATGCTCTCCACCACGTAGAAGTCCTGCATCAGGACATCCCTCTCTGGCTTGGAGCTCAGATTGCCCACAGTATATCCAATCCCTAGCTGGATGGCTCCCTTCAGAGTGGATGAGGTGGTCTGGCAGGAAGAAAAGAGCAGTCAGTGAGCATTTCACAGCAGATTATCACAATAACATCCCCGTATGAAAACAGTCACGTCTTCTGTGGGGTCATCTCGGGCACTACATATTCCTGATCAAGTTCAACCAGCTGCTGAAGAGATGGATTAAGGCTTCCCAGTTTGCTGGTTACATGGTTATATGGTACAAGGGCGCTGCACAAAGTCTAAATCATACTGGTAGTTACTGGGCTCCAACTTCTCCTCCCACCTACACGGAGCCGCCACGTGCCGCTTCACAAAGCCAAACCTTTTTGTAGGTGGTTTCACCAGAAGCATCAACACCTCGATGACCTATCTTCTTTCCTTGGCCAGGCTGACCCGGGAGCGATGGTCCCTGCAATGAAAGAGCATGGCTGAAGCTGACCTGGCTGCCAAGGTCAAGCAGAGCAGCACAGGCACAACCACGCTACCCTGGGTGTGAAGGACAGAGGGATCACTATTGCTGGAGAAAAATCTGCACACAGGTGTAATTGGCACCAGGAAGCTTTAAACAAGGCTGTTGGAATTATTGATCCATCCCTCAAGACAAGAAGAGTTTGAATACTCCATCCCATATCCTCAGTACTAACTGGGCAGAGATGCTGAGCTCAGGACAGATCCGCTGGTTTCCCAGCTGCTGAGATTCCCTGTTGCTTGGCTGAGATTTCTCATTGATTTAAGACAGAGATGTATTAAACATATCCTGTTGTGACAGGACAAGGGGTGATGGTTTTAAAATAGAGGGAGGGAGATTTAGATTGGAGATTAGGAAAAAGTTCTTTGCTGTGAGAGTGGTGGAGCACTGGAACAGGTTGCCCAGGGAGGTGGTGGATGCCCCTGGATCCCTGGAGACGTTCAAGGCCAGGTTGGATGAGGCCCTGAGCAACCTGATCTAGTTGGGGGTGTCCCTGCTTCTTGCAGGGGGGTTGGACTAGATGACCTCTGGGAGTCCCTTCCAACTCTAATCATTCTATGATTCTAAATCAAACAGCATGAGAAGTTTATTCTTAAAAACCCCACGCCCTCAGATGTCACACCAATGCCTCGCGCTTCACTGGAGAAAAGAGAGACAGACAAAAGGGGCAGAACAGCCTCTCTCCTGCTCTCACACAGATAATCCACTGGAGAGAGATCTCACTTGTTCACAATCCGAAGGACGAGCCCGCACGGGGTGAACCGCAGCCACAGCTCTGCCCAAAGTTTTTCACTGCATTTACAGAAACACGACAGGACTGTCAGGAGAACAAACCTATTCCCACCCCACCCTCCTCCTCTTCTAGGAGGAGAGAGCCTCTAGAAGCCTCCCTGGGCCTATTTTTTTTGTGGATCCAGGAGGTGAGGTCGCTGCCGTGCCCTTTCACAAGCCAGCACAATCGTGTCTGGTGATGTTCCATGGGGTTCCTATGGCAAGCCCAGGGTAAGGCCTCTGTACCCTGCCACAGGGCAACGTTTCATCCACTCGCCGGCTCTGCCACCCCCCCACGGATGTGGAACTGCCCATGAGCCACCAGTGACTCCACATCTGGAGTACTGTGTCCAGTTCTGGGCTCCTCAGTTCCAGAAGGACATAAAACTCCTTGAAAGAGCCCAGCACAGGGCCACCAAGGTGATGGAGTGGAACATCTTCCTGCTGAGGACAGGCTGAGGGAGCTGGGGCTCTTGAGCTTGGAGGAGAGGAGACTGAGGGGTCACCTCATTAATGTCTATAAATATGTAAAGGGTGAGTGTCAGGAGGATGGAGCCAGGCTCTTCTCAGGGATGGCCAGGGATAGAAAAAGGGGAAATGGTTCCAAACTGGAACATAGAAAGTTCCATCTTAATATAAGGAGGAACTTTTTCACTGTGAGGGTGACAGATCACTGGAACAGGCTGCCCAGAGAGGTTGTGGAGTCTCCTCTCTGGAGACATTCAAGACCAATCTGGACACGTTCCTGTGTGATCTACTCTAGATGATCCTGCTCAGGCAGTGGGGTTGGACTGGATGATCTTTTGAGGTCACTTCCAACTCCTGACATTCTGTGACTCTGTGACATTTGAAGGTTTGTGACTCCAAAGAACAGCCAGGCTGAGGATGCTCCTTCAAGCAGCACACAGAGATCCAAGGTCATTTCCCAAGCGACACTATTCTACCGCTGTCTCTCTCAAGTGCCGCACAGACCCATCTCTCAGAACTGATGTCTGCAGCAGACAATGTATAATTTTGTTCAGGCTACAGAAGTTCTTTGTGTTTTAGCTTTTAATCAAGAGCCAGCAGCTATTTCTGGTCAAACTGCTTGTACTTCTGGTGCTTATGGGCAGCCTGAATTCTCCTTCAAAAATAAAAGTATCTTATTTCCTACTCCAGTGTAAGTACTCGGCACAGCCGGGCTTGCTGCCGAGTACTCCTGCACGCCTGTGATTAGCAGTCAGCTTATCCCTTCCTCGAGGCTCCTGACAGAGGAGCTGGATCCTATTACAAGCAAGCTCGAGCTCCTATCGTCCTGCCTCCTCACGTGGCTCCTCATCATCCTCTCAAAGCGATTAGCAGGCCCAGGTATTGGGTAAGGGATTGGCATCCTGTGAAACGTGGCAACAGAAGTCTCATCCGCGGCGCCGTGCTCTACCCGCGACTGTTTCCAGGGCAAGAACAGTTACACTGACTCAACTCTGACAGAAGTTGAGTTTCCTTCTACACACATGTGTGAGGAGGAGAAAAAACAACCCAGCAGCACGTTCCTGGTGGTTTTATGGGAAGATTTTGCTATTCTGTACACAAATGGTCAATGTCTCAGGTGAGTAATGCGAAGGGGTATGTCAAAGTTAAATCAACCAACACTCATTTGAACATGGTGCCCTGAAACAAGAGCGTGGGCTTCATGGAACAGCTTTTAGGCATGGATCCTCCTACTAGATTCCTTGCTGCCAACTGCAAAGAGTTTTGTTCCAGAAGGTAACAGTGATTCAGCAACCTGGATTATGTGCAAGAGGATCAGTCCCTTGAGTTGTTCCCCTGGTTTATGGTTTCACACATTACTTTGACTCCCAGGAGTAGGTGAGAGCCAACACAGAGGCCTGGAGATGCCCAAGACATGGATTCTCCATCCATCACCCTCAGGTGCCCTCAGCCACTTACAGACATCCCGGATCACGCAGCTAAAATTGGCCACACCGTGGACATAATCCCGTCACATCCCCTCTGTGACTGTGGTGATACCAACACAGGGACTCCAAGAGACCCACCACCGCTTTTCTTTCTCTCAAATAACAGATACCAAATTTCCAGCAATCTGAAACATGTTCTGAAACCCAGCTTTGCTCAAAGAAGCCAGCATTAGGGTTCTCACACTACTAAGCAGCAGTGTTTTCTAGAGCTCTGTGTCCTCATTTCTCAACACGGGATCTCTGATGCCAGCTTCACACATCTCACCTCGGTGATGGCTGTCTTCTTCAGTCCCAGACCTAAGGAGAGAAGGGAAAAACATCAATAAAAGTAGGGACATCATTAAAAAAAAAAACCCCAAAACCATAACACCAAGAAAATACCCTAATGCTTCGCTCTTTCGAGCAAGCTGGGAAGTCTTTAGACCAGCTGCTTTTACGCAGTTTTCGGTTTCACCGGCGCAGGAGTTTGGAGTTATATGGGTCATCCCAACGATTTCACACTCAGAAGCACAAAGACACATGGTTTTTCCTAGCAATCACTTTTCCTAGAGGCTTCAGCAGAGAGTTCTTGTAAGTCCCTGCCGCACCGTAAGTAATAAGTCCACACTGCACTGAAGAGTCGGTTACATGCAAAAGCCCAGAGAGACACTTATGAAGCTGCTTTCCAGCCACTCAGAAGGCACTTGATGAACTATATTGATAATTGAATCTATTTATAGAATCCAAGGTCCAAATATATCGCAAAAATGAATGCATCATTTATCTCTACCGCTGCCTTTGGGAGAAGCCACCGTTACTCTGTTCCAGTGAATGGTGAGAAATTAGCAATTTGTCTAAAGCTTTCAGATACACAGTCAGGGTTGGCAACATGGGCCCGAGCCCTCCTCCAACACGAGGCCATCTTCTCATTTCCTTGTGCAAGCCCAAGTTTCCAAGCAGCTCCTTGTGTTTAGGACACAAGGAGCTTCCCATCCCATCCCATCCCATCCCATCCCATCCCATCCCATCCCATCCCATCCCATCCCATCCCATCCCATCCCCTGCCAAGGCAGCTCCACAGCCTCCCCCAACCATTTGTTAGGAGAGAAGCCCACGAGCAAAGAACACAAACCCAAGGAACAGATTCAAGATACCAATCCACTGCTCCCTGCTCCAGCCTAAAGCATTCCTACAAGCACAGATCATTATGTAACCCATAATCCTTTAAAATGGGCTTAATTTTGCAGGAGGCTATCCAAGAGAGTGTGGCCACGCTGGCTATGAATAAAAAAAAGGCTTTTCCAAGCCCCCAATGTTTCCTCACTTGAGGACAACGGGTGGATTACGCAGCAGCAGGCCAGCACCCAAGTCCTCTGACTCCAGAGGAACATCTACACTCAAACTGGAGGAGCTGGGATACTCCAAGGGGAGCAGAAGTCCAGCTCTCCAGCTGGAGAGCAGGAAAAGCCCAGAGGATCCAGCCCAATGTGCTCCAGCATCTACCCCATTTGGCTAAGGAGAAACTATAATGGTTTAACTGGGGCCACCGCTCAACCTCCTCTAAGACAAGCAGTGATGCTTCAGAGCTTGCTTCAAAAGAAGCCTGAGCAAGAAGTTGGGTGAAACAGGAGCACAATGCTCTACAGATGACAACAGTGCCAGGAGAGCACATGATTCAGTTGTATTTCAGGAAATACATCAGACACTGGGAAGCAAAAACACCCTTTTGGTGGTCACTGTGGTCACCAGCCAAGGGGTGTTGTTTGGTTTAGTGTTTTGATCACAGTGGTGACCACCAAGGGGGTTTTGGAGGTGAAATTGCCCTCGATCACAAGTGCTGGGGTTATCTCACCATCCTTGTCTCAATGATCTAGTGATCCCCTGGTGCAAAACGGGTCTTGTCAATGACCTGTCTGCAAAGCAACCCCCCACCCAGCCTGATGACTTGGCCCACGTGTATGAAGATGGAGCAGCACAGGAAGGTTCACTTGGTTTTTATTTTAAATCATGATCTCTAGTACCCAAGTTCATGTCAGAATCAGAACCACAGGACTGCAGGGAAGATCAGAAATCCTCCCCCCTGAGCTGTGCCACACAGCCCCGTCCCACACTGGAGGATGGGGTGAGTGGGGTGGGCACAGCAGCAGCACAGAGCAGCTCTCCTCCATCACCCACTGGGCTTGCACATCCCTCAGCCAAGGGGCTGTTGGGGTGGGCTATGTGAAGCCCCATCACTCCCTCCTGCTCTTTAGGACACAGCCCAGAGCAGATGCCAGCTCAAACTTCGGCCTAAGACAAGATGATTTGTGATTGTGCAACAAAGAGCCCTGCAGTGGCCATGGGAGCAGGAGAAACGGCACTGAGTGAGCATCTGGCTACCAAGCAGCAACTCAAGACCACAGATAAACCCAACTGGGCAAACACTGGAAGTTACTGGCAACCCACCACAGCTGACAGGGTCTTGGGCAAAGGAGACTACATCGTCCCTGCCACAGCCATGACAGCTCTCCGACTGCGCTAATCTCTCTTCTGCACTTTGTCACAAGTCCAGAGCAGGAGATTATCTTTAATTTTGTGATAATTACTACAAGCTGCTTTCATTCCCTGCTTTTAAGTGTCTGCTGCTGTCCACATACCAAATGTGGAATCAACACCAACCACTTGTGTGAAGGAAAGGTACCAGAGATGAGAAACCAGATCTCCAGGAGAAATGAAGCTTCAGGTGGACAAGAGCATCACCAGCACATCTCCCTCCTCACAAAACAAACAAACAAAAGACAAAAAGAAATGATCAATCAGCTTGACAAATGATCTCATCTAGACAAATCAACTTGTCTAGGCAGAAGATGAAAAAATCTTCCACCGGCTACTCGTTGCCCAGCATCGGCTGTGCTCAAACAAGCTGACAGATGGCCTTGCAAAAACTGATTTAACTCCAGCTTCAGGGGTTATAGAGCCAGGAGAGACAGTCCTGGGGTTTGTGGGGACCAGGAGCTCTGCTGTGGGGAGTTTCAACATGTAACAAGCTAATTGCAATGATTCTTATCCGATTTGGAGCAGATTAGTGAGGGTGTATTCAGAGACGTGAGGAGCGGCTCTGAAGGGGAACCCGGGGATGGCAGCCCAGCTGTCTGCCCTGCCTCCAGCTCAGGCCAGGCTTCTGCTGCGCTGTGTGCACGCCTGACCTGCTGCATCAGCTCCTCTTCTCATCTGCACACAGCTTTGAGTCGATCCCAGCCCAACATTCCAGCTCCTCTGGAGCTTCAGGGATGAAGCGTCCATGAAACGGACACTTCGGTTGCAGCGCTCGGCAATTCTGGGCTTAGATTTTACACTTTGTTTTTCTTCTATGGCCAACAATCCCCACCACAACACTGACAACCCACAGACTCTGTAGTTACTCTGAAAGCCCTCTGCACACTGACTGTGACACAGAGGACTCGAGAAGCCCCTTGCCCCCAATTTACTGACCCCTCACTCCCAGTCAGAGCTCAGCACAGGTTGACAGGAGGCTCCAGCTCGAGAAGGAAACCCTCATCACGACCAGGCTCATCAGCCAGCACATCTGAACTCACAAACTGGTTCAGGGTTGGGATGGTAGCACCTCTTGGCTTCTCCACCCCATGGCCTCTCTAGGTGCTGGCATCAGGGACATGCAAATGATGTCACACGTTAGCAAGACTCATCAAATCTTTCAGGTTAAAAGTGACCTTCGTGAAAACCAGAAAACAACATCCTTGTTGTCTGCACTTTTGAACGTGTTTAAGTTAAAAATGTGTTTTTCACGTTTTCATTTATATGCAGGGAATAAATTTTAATAAAATCTAATCAAGGGGGATAAAAAAGGTTACTTGAGAACAAAGAATCCCAGCTAAGAATCCCAGTGGATCCATGATCCACTCCATCATCTTGGTGGCCTGTGCTGGTCTCTTTCAAGGAGTTCTATGTCCTTCTGGAACTGGGGGGCCCAGAACTGGACACAATACTCCAGGTGTGGTCTCACCAGGGCAGAGTAGAGGGAGAGAAGGACCTTTCTTGACCTACTGACCACCCCCCTTCTAATACACCCCAGGATGCCGTTGGCTTCCTGACCACGAGGGCACATTGCTGGTCATGGTCATCCTGAAGGATGAAGGCAAGTTAAGGACTAGCAAAACCCCCTCAGAAACCTGGGAAGAACCACAAAAGGCTTCCAGCTCCTGAAAAGGAGTTTCTTCAAGTTTACAAACATCCATCAGAAACCTCTTTGCGGCCTAATAAAGAAGCTGTATCAAGATGACAGATGTAAATACACACACATGTACATTTATAAATTATTATTATTGACTCTAGAGAAGTCAAAGCAAGTTTCCATAACCAGTAATCTATCTGGATGCCTTCCTCTGGTCAGAAATGGTGGTGCATCTTTAATAAAAGCTTCACTTTATTAAAGTGTTTACCAGGAGATGTACAACGTGACCACAACTAAAAATACCTTAGAACATCAACACGGCGTAAGCTCTTCAGCTGGAGGCTGGACCAGTGTGATCCCTCCAAGCCCCCAACACGCTGGTTGCTGGTTGATCCCAGTCAGGCAGCAGCAACTGCAATCAAACAGGGCTGGTTTTCAAAGTACAACCCTCCAGGAGCCTGGGACCAGCAGTTACATTTGGTGTTTTGGTTCTTTTTCAAAATTTATTCTTTGTTTTTAAATTACTGAGGTGACAGAAGCCTTTGCAAAGTTGGTATTTAATATCAACCCAGTGTAATCATAGAATCATCAAATGCATTAGGTTGGAAGGACCTTCAAAGCCATCCAGTCCCATCCTGCAGTGAACAGGGACATCTTTACTGGAGAAGGTTGCTCAGAGTCCCATCCAGCTTGACCTTGAATGTCTCCAGGGATGGGGCCTCCACCACCTCTCTGGGCAAAGTGGGCCAGCGTCTCACCATCCTCATAGGGAAGAGCTTCTTCCTCAGGTCTCCTCTAAGTCCCTGAAGGACCTCAGAGGTCCCCCTGGAGCACAGGACCTTGCACTTGGTCTTGCTGAACTAACCAGCTAGAAAACCATGAAACTCAGACAGGTCACACATACTGTAGGAGATAATTCTACACTCCATCAAAACCCAGGCAACATGACACACCTGAACAGCCCACTTAGATGGCAAGAGAAGAAGACTGCAACCAGGCTGCCAGCGTTTGGTGTCCATCAGACCAGTCTCAACGTGGTGGCAGTGTGTGTGAAAGCATCAGGACAGAGTGCTGAGGCACGAGCTGTGGAAGGTAAAGGCTCAGATGTGCTGCAGTCAAACTAGAGAGCAAAAGGCTGGAGATGAAACATGTCCATCAAGAAACAGCTGTTCCTGCTCGTAAGGGACTGCTGAGAAAATGAAGTTTTACTTTCCAGTGGTGAGGGGCTGGAAGGGGCTGCCCAGAGAGGTTGTGGAATCCCCATCTCTGGAGGGGCTCCAGGCCAGGCTGGACGGGGCCTTGAGCAGCCTGGTCTGGTGAAGGTGTCCCTGCCCGTGGCTGGGGAGTTTGGACTAGATGATCTTTGAGGTTCCTTCCAACCCAAAGCATTCCCTGATTCTATAAACTAAAAATAAAAGTCGGGGGCGGGGGGGAGGAGGAGGCACTTCAGAGAAGATGCCAGAAAACATCTCAGCTGAGAAGTGTCATCTGAACTGGTGCCAGCGGCCAAACGGGCCTTTCCAAGGAGCCAACACGAGCATCGGGCACAGCAAATGGGAAAGGCAGAAAACAACCTCAACTCCTTCTCCTGCTTGACATGGGCAGCTTCAGCTCCCAGGAAGCAGCAGGGCATCAGGCAGCCCTGGGCAGCCAGAGCAGAGGGGACACGACGGGGAAAGAAGCCGCCAGACTCTCGCCAAGCTCCTGGACAAGGCAGCTACTTACAAGCTGCCCTTCTCAGGCATCCAGGATGCCCAACTTCTGATCATTAAAGACATTTTCTTTCCATGACACAACACAATTTGATTAGGATGAGAAGCATTAAGTAAGCCTCAATGCTAAATAATATTTTTTTTTGGGGGGGGGTGTGGGCTGCCCTCTAAACACAGCATCTCTCAGCAGAAAGAGCTGTAGATGACATCCCTGGGCACAAACAGCTGCTCCTGCCATTGGAGACCATGTAGAAAGAAGGAAATAAAGCAACCCAAGAGAAATTCTGCCTGTTGTGCAGAATCTAAGTGTAGCTTTGGTACCAAATTGTACCCATTTACCCATGGAGCACCTGCTAAGTGAAGGATTTTGGGGACCATTTACACACACCTTGACTCCCCACTGGTTAGCTGTGGCCAGGCCAGTGCTAGGCTGGCCCATCCCCACCAGCAAGCACAGCAAGGAGAGACCCTGTGCCCATCACCCACAGCACAGAGAGCTCACTCCCCGTTCCTCAGCACAGCTCAGTCACCATCCAAAGTCCAGCAGGTATCTGCAGATGGACAGGAATGCCGGGCAGCGTTCAAACCGGATTTGCAGGAGCAGCCAGAGAGCAGTAATCCCATTTAATCCCACCTTGGCTGCCCTGCTCCCCTCCCTGTCCTCTGCTCCCACTTGCCACCCACTCCAGCTCTGTGCCTCATTTTGCCATCTCCATCGTGGAGGAGCCACCTCCACTCTGTGAAGGGGAGATGACATTTGCAAACCAGGAGCTGCTGCACCAACTTGCTGCACCACGCTCGTTTTCCCATGCCCTTTGCCTTGCTTATTTGAGCATAAACTCGTTAGGGAGAGGAACAGCATGGAAAGAGCTTAATGAACCGGTGAGGCAGGACAGGGTCCTGGAGTGCTGCTGTGATACCTGCCCTGGAACAGCTCCCTCCATCCCACCCTGGGCAGGTTCCAGCTACAAACTCTTCAATTAACCTGAGATGGGTGGGCAGCAGGAAGCCCCCAGCTTTCCCCTCCAGGTTTATGTGGGGGTTTTGAACCCCAAACCTCAGAAGCTCTCTCACTGCTCCCCTGGGAACAAAGCAGTGTAAGCCCTGTTCAGTACAGCCACCCTCAGCTCCGAGCATCCCGCTTGCAGACCATCACGCAGGGATGACTCTGCAGCAAAGGCACCCACCAGCCTATTTAAATTTTGCTTTTTATGCAGAAAACTCTCTCCTGTCTCAGAAATAAGCCCGTTGCAGGAGGCAGGGCAGAAGCTGAAGACGCAGGCGGTGAGTTAACACGTCCCTCCCTCGGCTGCAGGTGCGGGAGCGCATCCGGGGTGCAGCCTTTCTCGGGGACCACGGTGCTGAGCCAGGACATACCATGCTGAAACGTTTCCTTGACAACTCCCCAGAAAAGCACTTTGAGCACAGAAGCTCAATTACAGTGGGGAACAAGCAGGACAAGACCAGGGAAATGAAATTTAAAAAGGACTGATTTGTTTTCTTGTCTCGGATCAGCTGCATGGAGGGAAAAAAATATTAAATAAATAAGGAAAGGACCGTTTTGGAGTGCCTAGCCCAAACTGTGTGACACAGCCAGCAACAACAACAAGCTCAACAAAAAATCTCATCAAGAGAAACACACAATAGCTGACACCCAGCAGCGGAAAAGGCTGCAGCAGTTTGGCTCCGCGTTCGACTCCGTAATTATGCAATCCAGTGGGATGTTCAGGCAAACATCTGCTAGACGGGAAAGGTGCAATCTTATCTGAACACAGTGTTCCTGCTCCCTTCCACGCTGCTGGTCACAGGAGGATTGTGAGTGGAACAGCACACACACACACACACCACCCCCCAGGCACGTCCAGAGCGGCTGAGCCCACGTGGGCGGTGGAGGCAGAGAGGCGAGATGCTCCCAAGGTCAGGGACCCCGGCAGCGGTATTAGACACCAGCCTCTGGCTTCTCTCTTTATTACAACCTCCAAGTCCAAATCTGTCTCTTGGAATTCACAGTGAGGCTTGATTAGGAATAATTAGAGAGCAGACATGGCGGCAGGAGGCGTAGCCTCGCCAGGACAGAGCCAGCTCTCCGTGCCCGTGACGGCATCCAGGCACAGCGGCACCACGTTAAAACCACGATGCCAATTTCCAGCAAGGTCACGAAAGGCTGAAGGACTTTGAAGTCACATTCCTTGCAATTAGAAGAACCAGAGCAACATCTAGCTGCCCCCTTACCTTTGCTCAAGGGTAGGACAAGCTTGGCATTCCCTAATAGCAGGTCCCAACCCAGTGATGCCGCTCGGCTCCTGGCTGCCGGGAGGGCTGGACTTGAGCAGCAGGGAGACAGAGAGCAGCATCCTGTCGCCTTCCCACTTGTGTTGCAAAAACAACAAGGACCTGGATGACCCCAGACAGCCCCTGGGACTCCCAGTGCATCCAGATGGGAGTTTTCAGTTGCCATGAGATCCCAGGGAGCCATCTCCCACCCCCAGGTCAGAGAAGAACAAGGCAGCTTTGCCAAGGCTCGGTCCAGAAGTCACTTCCCTCCTTGGTTTTCTGAGGATCACCGTCTCCCCACATGCCAAGAAGTGGGATTCGGCACTTTTAAGGCACACAGCATCCCAGCTCTGGGCAGAGAGAGAATGCTCAGCTGCATCCACTGTGCTGAGGCTCTCCAGGGGCCACTGATCAAGAAGGAGAAGCGTGATCTGACTAATCAGAGGTTGCACACTGCTTGCCAGGGCCAGAGCAGTTATTCTGCCCCAAATACAGGAGGTTCGCAGCGGGGCAGGGCTCAGCACACCAGAATGAATCACAGAATCACAGAATGATTAGAGTTGGAAGGGTTTTAGCTACACAAGGTTTATCAGCAGACCTCAGCACATCCCAGACAGGTAAGGATTAGTGCTGCTGGAGGTTCTCCTCCACCATCGGACCCTTGCGAGGTCTCTTCGCAACTCACCATCACTGCAAGGGTGGCACCAGGCACAGGGCAAGGAATCAGCAGCTGGACTTCACTGGCTCAACCCCAAAACTTTAAAGCTGACAAAGAGCATGGGATGTTATTCTGGAGAGAGCAAAACCCCTGTGACCTCTCTATCTCTCCAAATGATCTCAACCTGTCTTGGGAGAAAGAAATCATCGAAGCTGCTTGTAAGAGCAGCACCGCGGTGTGGGGCTGCAAGACAAAACTACTCCCTCTAAATTTTCTCCCAGGCCTTTCTCCCAGAGGGGTCTGCAGGTGAAGGAAGTTGGCACCTCTGGTCCAGGAGGGATGAGTCAGGTTGTCACTAGCAGCTATAGGAAGACACTTTTACATGCAGAAGCACACAGAGCGCTTGCTCCCCTCGCTCATTCCCCACCAAGAATTATCCTCAGGCTGAGTTACGTTAAAACAGAAGAATGCACCTCAAGAAAGATACCTGCCTCCCCAAATCACTCATTTCCTGACCCTTCTAAAGGGTGTATCCAAGCCCAGTTACTCCAGTCCCAGCAAGAAATCCACCTGAAGTTTCACAACAATCACCCCCCACGTTGCTGGGACATACGGACGTTACCACAGCAAGCGGAGCTTTAACCCGGGGGAGCTCAGCATCCCAACCACTGCAAACCCAGGAGGGAAAACAACTGCTCTGCCTGCCCCCCTTCATAAGCCATCCCAAAGATACACCTGGATTTTTCAGGAGTGGGGTATTTCCTGATTTACTCCGTAGCCAAAGCTGCTGGGTAAATCCTTTAAGATCCTCTCGCTAATGTCGCTTGACAGAGATTTCCCCGAGGGTGCTCAAACACCGAAGGCCTGAAAGTGGATTTCAGAACGGGGTCGTGTACAACATGTGTCACCCGATGCAAAGTCCTTTTGCCAGGCTGCTGGCAACAGGCTGAGTAACCTCTCCTTCACCAAACACTTCCAGGCTGCCACGGGTGCCCCTGGCAACACACACAGAATCACAGACTTGTAGGGGTTGGAAGATCATCAAGACTCCAGAGACAATCGAGTCCAACCCTCCTGTCAAATCAGGTTCCCTAGAGCAGGTCACACAGGTTGGTGTCCAGATGGATCTTGAATGTCTCCAGAGAAGAAGATTCCCTGGGCAGCCTGGCCCAGGGCTCCACCACCCTCACCGTGAAGCTCTTTCTCAGGTGCAGAACCTCCTGTGGTCCAACTTGTGACCATTAAAACACGTAAGCATAGGCTTGCACCACTGAGGACAAGCTCTGGGTGGGAGAGGAGGTGTGGGACTTGGAATCCCACCTGTTTCAAAAAGTCAAAAGCATCAGGTTGAATTTCTGGACCTGTTCTTGAGCAGGGGGTTGTGACACAGCCCCTCAAAGAGCCTGCCCTCCACGCAGCTCAGCTTTCAAGCTGATCAGGTCCCACTTAAAAACATGCAAAAGGCCAAGAACACATCTTTGTTCAAGATCCAAACAATCCTAAGCTTCTGCTGCTGTAGTAACCAGAAATTCAGCTCTCCAGCTGCATGCATGTCACATCTGAGCTCACTTGGCACCAAGGTATCTGAGATTTCTTGGCCTCATTCAAAATTAACTACCCCAACACACACGTGGCAGGTGGCCAGGTCCTGCCAGCGCTTTGCTGCTTCCCGCAGCGTGTCCCCCGCGCTCAGCGCAGCTCCCTGCTGCCTGCCCTGCCTGCACCCTCCTCCTCTGCAGCCAAACCCCACAGCAAGCCACAGGCAGGACTGTTCTGCTCAACCCCTCCCAGCTACTGCAAATCCCAGAATCCCAAACTGGTGGGGGCTGTCAGGGATTTCTGGAGATCCCCCAGTCCCACCTCCCCCCAGAGCAGGAGCCCCTGGAGCAGGCTGCACAGGACAGTGTCCAGCATCACAGGGTGGGAATGTCTCCAGAGATGGAGACTCCCCAACCCCTCTGGGCAGCCTGGCCCAGGGCTCTGCCACCCTCCCAGCACAGAAGTTCCTCCTCAGGGTGAGGTGCAACTTCCTCTGGTCCTGTTTGTGCCCAGCACCCCTTGTCCTGTCCCTGAGCACCATTTGCCAAAGCCTGACCCATCCTCCTGACCCCATCCCTCAAGGAGTTACCAGCACTGAGAAGATCCCCTCAGCCTTCTCTTCTCTGGGATGAACAGCCCCAGGTCCCTCAGCCTCTCTTCATCAGAGACATTCTGGTCCCCTCAGCATCTCCACAGCCCTTTGCTGTCCCCTCTCCAGTAGCTCCCTGTCCTTCCTGACCTGGGGAGCCCAGCACCACACATGATGTTCCAGATGAGGCCTCCCCAGGGCAGAGCAGAGGGGCAGGAGAACCTCCCTGACCTGCTGGCATATCCCTCCCTGGAGACACCAACACCTCCCCTCTCCCTTGATGGAGGGGCCTGGTTCCCAGAAGTGGTACCAAGCCCCAGTCCTCCCCCCCATCGGGGCTCTGTGACCAAACAGAGCAGCATCTTGAGACCAACCACGTTCCTGTGTCCTGAGACTGAGGAAGTACCAAAGGAAACTGCCCCAAGGCAGTGGGGCTGCAGCCAAGGAATAAATTTAAGCTCTCCCTCACCAGCTTGTTCTCTTCCCATCAGCCTCATCAGGTCAGTTCTGCTCTCTGTGGCTCGAGTGCTTCGGTCGGGTGCTCCTGCTTTGCTCTAACAAAGGTACCTGAACAGATGGAACAAAACAAGCCACAGCAGATGAAGGCTCAGAAGATGAAGTGTGCTGCCAAAAACTGTAACTTGAAGTTTCAGCAAGTAGTGTCTTCCCTCCCTGGGATGCTGGCTGCAGCATGGCAGCAAGTGACTCAGCCATCAGCTGAAAAGAAGTTACAAATTTCCATATTTTTGAACTAAAACTACTCTTAGAGCTCTCAGTAAGGAACACAAATGGGTGAAATGCATAGGTGGCCAGGGGAGAGAACCTGGTGCCTATGCTAGGCTACAAGGATGTCTCAGCTGCACTACACTGATGATCACAGAGAGTCTCCTTCGACACAGGTAACTGCTTGCTGATGGACAGGCTGTCTGGCAGATCTACAGACTCTTCAGACCTGTGTCAGTAAAGCTGCTCCTGCAGCCCAGGATGGAGGATCTGCACTTGGAGGCTGAGCCAGGCATTCACTGATTCCACTTTACCAACTGCAGCTATGTCTATAACTTCAGAGCCCTTGGCCAAGAAGGATATGGACCTCTTGGAGCAGGTCCAGAGGAGGCCATTGATGAGGATGATCCAAGGGCTGGAGCACCTCTCCCTCAAAGACAGGCTGGGAGAGTTAGGCTGGTTCAGTCTGGAGAAGAGAAGGCTCTGGGAAGACCTCTGAGTTCTTCCAGTCCCTTAAAGGACCACCAGGAAAGCTGGGCAGGACTGTTTGTAAGGGCATGGAACGACAGGACAAGGGGCAACAGTTTTGAACTAGAGCAGGGCAGGGTTAGATGAGACCTGAGGAAGAAGTTCTTCCCTCTGAGGGTGGTGAGACACTGGCCCAGGTTGCCCATCCCACAGAGATGTGGTGGAGGCCCCATCCCTGGGGAATATTAAATGCTGAGACATTCAAGGTCAGGCTGGATGGGGCTCTGAGCAACCTGATGTAGTGCAGATGTCCCTGCTCACTGCAGGGGTGGGACTAGATGGGTCTATGATTTATTTACTCATTTAGGAACAAGCTCTGCTCCAGGCTCTGCACAGGTATGTCTCCAAACCAAAGATGCAGAAGAGCAAAGAGTAAAACCCAGAAGACCACTCAGGCTCCCAAAGTTCTGTGGCACTGGTCATCCCCAAACTCCCTCAGGTACCTGAGGTCACTTCACATTTCTAGTGATGTCACAAGCCCCTCCACAATCAGCAGCACTGCTTGGGATTGGGAGGAATGGAGACCATGGTCACTGAGTGCTGAGCTTACCCTCTGTGTCCTTGTCTATGAGCCAAACCCTCTGTCACTGACCTGGCAAGGAGCGAGGGACAGCACGACCCGCGCCTGTGCTCGGAGAGAAACAGAAACCACAGCCAGGCTCTGCAAAGCATCTCCAGGAGGACAACCCAGCTCAGGTTTCCCTTCCCAGTTCAGCTGTAGGGACCTTCTGCTGGTTTCACAACAGTGCTGTGGGCTTGGACACACACAGCCGGGTACGGTACAGTAACACTGGCCAACAGCCACCTAACGGCTCCCGCCGGGGAACACACGGGGCTGGCACGGGAAGCCCCATGGCTTAAACTCCACATCCCCTGGCTCCCAAGCCAGTAACCCTCCTCCAGCTCAGATGGCTCAAGCCTGCTGATGTGTACCCACCACACAGCAGGGCCCCTCCAGCCTCCTGGAGTTACTCTTACAAAGCCCGGCAGGATGGAATCAGAAGGCTCAGAGCGGGCAGGTGCCAATGGCTTTCCATGGACAGAGAGAAAGGCAGGTCTGGCCGAGCAGAACCACCCCACACATGCTGCAACATCATTTAAAGATGGGCCTAGTCAAGGTTTTGGATGGGGAAATATTTCTTGGATGGTTTTGCCAGAACTTAAATACTGGCTGTAAGGCAAAGGGTGTTTGGAAACCAGGATCGTGTCAAAACAACCAAAAGCAGGAGCTAGAACGGGAAACATCAAATAACCCACAGCCACCTCTGCCTGCAACAGATTCCTCTTCCCTTGAGATGAGCAGCACATCTCATCCCTCCCACAGGCCTTGGATTAAGTTGTTTTTCACCCCACCTCACCCCCACAGATTTGTTTCTCACCCCACCTTACAGGACAATTTGCATTTGAATTTCATTTCTTCAGATACCCTGAAAACCCCTCTTGTTCCTCAGGCTGCAGTTTGCTCTCCCCCTGGATGTTGGTCACCTCCAGCCTTCTCACACTCATTGTTTTCAGTTTAGGGAAAATAAAAAAAAAGATGTAAAATAAAACCAATTTGGTTTTGCATTTTAAAACCTGAGAGCTGGGGAAGCCACAGCATCTGAATCAGTTACAAACCTTAAATCCCAGCAGCTCACAGAAGCTCATGCACTGCCATCCTACCAACACAAAACCAGAGCTGGCACCTATTAAGTGGAGTTCCTCCCAAACTGCCACCTCCTTGGCAGCCAATGGAGCTGTGACAAGCAGTCTGGTGCCAGCACTTCATCCCAGGAGGGTCTTCAGTTTCATACCAGTCTGTACTGGCCAGCTCAGCATCGAGCACATGATGGACAAGCCGGTTTATTATGCCAAAGAGAAACAGGTAAAGCAATTGCTGTCTTGAACTGAAATATAACTGTGGCTGACAAAGCATGAAGCTTTTCTGCTTCATTTTAAAGACAGGCCCACATTTATCAGGGCTTTGAGGGTCTCTGCAAAGGAGCTGCAGTGAAGGTTGCAATTATACACGGGAAATGAACGGGGCTGGTCCGTGAAGAAGCCGCAGAAGCAATTAGCAGTTTCAGCATCTTTGCTCCATGAGTTTATTTCTTTAATAAGCATTTTCTGGCATTATCAGTCCAGAAGCCTCTTTCTCAAAAGAATGTCCTAGATACTTAATCCACCAGTGACTCCTACTTAATATCGAAGTGAAACCAAACATCCAACATCCTCTGAGACTAAGGTGGAGAAAGACCAGGTCATCACTTCTCTTCCATCAACATTAATTTAAGCCTGAAGTGATGCTGGTTTGAGAGGAGGTATCCCAGAATTAAAATATACATATCAAAAGCTACATCACACAGCACAAGATACACCTTCCCCTGGAAAGTCTTAATTATCTCGTACAGTACGTTAGCGTTACAGGAAAAACAGCAGTAAATTAAGCAAAAGTAATTATTAGCCTTCCAGATTTCAGTTCTGATCCCTGAACAAACTGTCCTTACCAACACAAAAATTATCCCCTAACATGTGTTATATATAAACCCACAAATAATCACCACCTGCTCGGCCAGACTGAAAAGCGCCGCCTTATTTCTGGATTCCACCTAGGTGAGCGCTTGCCCTGTAAGTGAAGAGCACGTCACTGAACGCTGACAAGTACAGCTTCGAGCTGGTGTAATTTGGTGCTGCCTTTTGATCCTGGCTTTGAAGTCAGGGACTATTTTACACCTCTACAGCTTGTGTTTCTGCCAGCGAATTTATGCCGGTTTACACGCTGCCCCCGTCAACACGCATCCAGACAGATGGCGAGAGCGGCACCGAATACATGCAGAAGGGAAAACTGTCATTTGAAAGATGACACCCATTCAAAAGTGACATTTAAAAGAGAAGACAAGTGGTTTCAGGTATGACATCTGCCCTGTCGGCGGCGTGTAGGACTTCTGAGCACATCGCCCCTTCCTCTCGGGGAGGGGACGAGGAGACACCGGGAGAGAGCCAGGACTCACATCAGCATCTAAATGGAGCATCTGAGTGGTGAAGTGCCATCAGGCACATTCAGGGAAGGAGCACTCATCTCGATGGTGGTTTTTTAGCCAGCTGCCTCTCTTTGAAAAATGCAGTAAGGGACAATTTTGCTGGGAAAAATCCACAGAATTCAGATGGTCACATGTGCAGAGAGGCCACGGAAAGGAAACTAACGCAGCATCTTCGGCACCAGCTGCTGTACCCTGCCCACACGTGAGGCTTGGGTCATACTTCACTTGTGCTACTGCCCAGGTCACAGGAAGCACCAAAAATGAGAAAACATTAAGAGGTGGACACATTTTTGCTGTCTTTTTAGAGCAGTTTGCAAAGCACCATCGGTAACACTGTGCATCTGAGGTGTCCCCTCTCTCCGCACGTGGTAAACACCACCCGTGCTGCAAAGCCAGTGTGAACTTCAGACACCTCCACCACACCAGGCTGCTCAAGGCCCCGTCCAACCTGGCCTTGAACACCTCCAGGGAGCCACCACGTCCCTGGGCACACTGTGCCAGGGCCTCACCCCCCTCAAGAGGGGAGAATTTCTTCCTAACATCTGATCTAACCCTGCCCTCTGGCAGCTTGAAGCTACCACCCCTTGTCCTGTCCCTGGTGAACAGTCCCTCTCCCAAACCCCTGTAGGACCCTGTCAAGTATTGGGAGGCTGTAAGTCAGTCTCCCCAGAGCTTTCTCTTCTCCAAGCTGAACAAGCCCAGATAGATATTTATATATAGGTAGGTAATAAGCCATTAGAAAAGCCTGCAAAGACCACAAAATGCTCCAGAGGTAGAAAGCAGCAAAGTGAAGGTTGTCCCACGTCACCGCTGGGCACATGTCTGGGACTCTCCCGTCCCACAGGGAGAAGAGGAAGGAGAGCAGATTAAGATGACCTACATTACTCCTGCTTTAAATATAAGGTAGCATCACTTTTATTCTACCTACCTCCTTCCTCCCCATCCTTCCTGCCCCACGTGGGGTTGAGCAAGACCAGGTGTGCACAGGAGGAGCGTGTCCAACCTTACCTTTTAACCAACCTTTTAATGGAGATGACATGTGTTTTTCATGTCAGTCCTCAACTCCATCAGGTTGAGGTTCATCATTCAAAGTTACAGCAGCTGCCTCTGCCACTGGAGATCTGGACTTTGTCAGTATTTTTTTTTTGAGATTTTGTGGGACAACAGAATATAAAGCAGCAACCAAGAAAGGCAAACTCCAAGGGGAAGAAAAGTGTAACCAGCACCTTAATATCTTGCTGGGCAGCAAATGAAAGTGAAAAATAACCTTGGCTAATTCTACTCTTGCAGAATCACACCACAGTCACCAGCAAGGTCTGACACATGACTCATTCTGAACAGCAGCACCCCAACATGTCCAGAGTTTGAGTTAAGGACAGGCTTCCAACACCAGCAGTCTCACAAGCAGCAGAGCTCTTCGCCTCCTACGGAAAATCCAGGAAACAGCTGGGGAATTACTCTGAATTACTAAATTCAGAGAAATAGTTGGGACCCAACTGGCTCCCAGCCCAGCACTCCCCTTTCTCTGCTGCTGAGCTGCCTTTCCTCCAGGAGCTCAGTGCTGGCTGAGGTCAAAGTGCCCCCAGATCTTCTGGAGAAGAAATTAGGAGGCATCTACCACAGTACAGAAACACAGGGAATTTGGATAGTCAGCAGTTTGACAAAGCTTCATCAGAGAAAGCACTGCCAAGTTTAAACCAAGAGTTATTAACTACTCAGGCTACACAGCTCCTTGCAGCACAGAGAGCTGATTTTGCAGGAACTACCAAGCCCCACGCGAGAGCATCGCCCAGCCACGGCCACCACAGGACCACGGAATGGGGAAGCAGTAAAGTCTGGACACCAGTAACGAGCTGCTGAGTTCAACATCATTCCCATGCACAGCTGGGAGAGACCTCCTGGTATGCAGCACCGTGAAAGGTTTGACTGGTACCGAGCTCCTCAGCACCCCACACCCACAACGACACCGTCCCAAGAGCGCACCGCGACGTTTCGATGACGGCAGCCAAAGCTGCCCTCATCTCATAATCCCTTAATTCCTCCCAGTTCAGGAGCGATTTCACGCAGAACAAAGACACGAGCTTGCTGCATGTGGTGTTCCCATGCTCAGCTAATCTCCAGGCCCTTTCAGAAGTAGAAGTGTATCTGCCCATGTTGGTCTTGTGACAAACCCTGGGCCGTGACCCAATCTCCTTTGCCGGATCAGTGAGCTCCTGGTGCAGCAGGAGCAGCTACAGGTGTGTTATGGGAGCA
Source organism: Heliornis fulica (assembly GCA_013399135.1). NCBI lineage: Eukaryota > Metazoa > Chordata > Aves > Gruiformes > Heliornithidae > Heliornis > Heliornis fulica. The sequence continues at coordinate 56,069 of VXBZ01011758.1, read as the reverse complement.
CAGGATAGGGGTGACCTGCTGGGAAGCAGCTCTGTGGAAGAAGACCTGGAGTGGTGGTGGACACCAGGCTGGCCATGAGCAGCCATGTGTCCTATCACCAATAAAGCCAACGACATCCTGGGGGGTATCAAGAGAACTGTGGCCAAGATTAGAGAAGACCAAGGGGGGATCTTCTCAGTGCTGGTAACTCCTTGAGGGATGGGGTCAGGAGGATGGGTCAGGCTTTGGTCAGTGGTGTCCAGGGACAGGACAAGGGGTGCTGGGCACAAACGGGACCAGAGGAAGTTCCACCTCACCCTGAGGAGGAACTTCTGTGCTGGGAGGGTGGCAGAGCCCTGGGCCAGGCTGCCCAGAGAGGTTGGGGAGTCTCCATCTCTGGAGACATTCCCACCCTGTGATGCTGGACACTGTCCTGTGCAGTCTGCTCCAGGGGCTCCTGCTCTGGGGGGAGGTGGGACTGGGGGATCTCCAGAGGTCCCTGCCAGCCCCCACCAGTCTGTGACTCCTTCCCAAACCCTGCTCACACCACAGGCAGGTCCGCAACGCTGCGGATACCAGAGAAGCCATCAGCTGGTTTCCAACTTCTTTCTCCCAGAAAGCCTTTCCCACTCACTCCAGCAGCAATTTCTGCAAAGAGAACATGCAGATTTTGCTAATTACAGAGGAGATGAGCGCTGTGCCCCCTTGATGAGTCTGCAGAACGCTTCATACTCCTCACACTGAATGTCAACCACACAGGCAGTGACTAGACATCGGAAAGTTTATTTTCTGAAACTCCAGATCTAGTGTCTGCAAAGGCAGCAGTGACCTGGAGGGACAGATCTGGTAAATTATTTATCAGAAATACAACTATATAGAATATGCAATCTCCACACCATAAAATAATGCTGCCATTCCTCAAATATCCATTATTCCAGCCTGCTCCTGTAACAGTAAATATGTAAGAGAACCCTTCACATCACACACCGACTCCCTACTGTACACAACTGCATTTTTGTTTTCAATAAAACAGGGAAAGTGATGGTTCTGCAGCAGCTTTTCTTTCAAAGAAAGCTGGAAGAGAAGCAAAAGGACTAACTCCTGTGGTGAAAGCCTCACAGCCTCTCCCCAGAGGTGAGAGATGGTGAAATGTGTCGTGGTTAGCAGTGACCAGTGGCCCTGCATGGGCCACAAACGCCAGAGTGACCATAGAAAGTTCTTTGCTGTGAGAGTGGTGGAGCACTGGAACAGGTTGCCCAGGGAGGTGGTGGATGCCCCTGGATCCCTGGAGACGTTCAAGGCCAGGTTGGATGAGGCCCTGAGCAACCTGATCTAGTTGGAGGTGTCCCTGCTTCTTGGAGGGGTTGGACTAGATGACCTCTGGGAGTCCCTTCCAACTCCAGCCAGTCTATGAGTCTATGAAAAACGTATTGAAGCCTCTGATGTCCTCACTGCCGCGGTAGGTGCTGACTCAGCCTGGGCTATTCACCACAAGCCAGTGCAAAACCCACACGTAAGCTGGGGAAGCCGCAAGAGCACATGATGGAAGAAGACGACACTTAATTAGGGGTTGACAGCGTTTTCTGCTTAAACATGTGGGTGAGAAGAGACAAAGTGACAAAAAAGCTTCTTCGATCACTTTTAGCTTTTTAATTACAGAAAACATTTCCCAGAAGGTCTCAAGGTTAACTTGGCTACTGGCAACACTGGGAAACTCAAACAAACAAGTGTCAGGCTGCCCAGGAACCCAGTACTTCCAAGACCTATCTAGAGAAGGACAGACCCCAACGTTACCTGATCATCACTGGCTCATTTAGGGCTGCTTGGAGAGACCAGACTCCCCATTCTGGGTCTGCTCCTTATCTGGGAGGAGATGGAGACCCTGGGAAGCCAGTAGATGCTTTTCCTTTGGCAGGCAGCTCCCCAGGGAGGTAGGTGAGCTATGCCAGGCTGCTCCGCTGAGAAGGTCAGAGCTGATAGGGATACAGACACTTCACACAGGCCGCCAGTCTGGATGCTTTTACATGACCCTCCTCTTCCTCATGCTTTTTTGGGTTAAAGAGCCTTTCATTTCCAGCCTCACAGTGCCTGGATTACCACTCCACTGCGCTCCTGGAGTTGCACTGCAGAAAGGATGGGCAGGGGCTCCCGCTGGCATTACAGCATCCTTAGAGGAGAAGGCAAGCAGCTGCACTTGTTTGCTGGACGAAGGCTGAGTGGTGCACCATCAGCAGGCAGCAAACTCAGAGGGTGCTGGTGCCAGGAATTCTGCTTTGCCAAAGACTTATCAACAATGACAATATTTTGCTCCTTTGAGCGTCTGCGCTACCCACAGATGGATTTAGAAGCAGCGAAACACAACACAGGGGTATTGCCCTGACAGCAGCTACTTATGGGGAATCCACACCAAACAATTAGGGCTTTGCACCTGCACAGAGGATTAAAACTAGCTTCTGCCCAGCCCCACTGACACGATCACAGGCCAAAGTGACTAAGAAGCTCTGTTCCTGGGCACGTTCACAAGGTGACCCAGCTTGCAGGCCTAGAAGCATCAGCGTAGGTGGGTTATTAAATTAAAATTAAATGGAGCTATCAGAAAATTTTGTTAGAGACATGGAAAGGCTTAATGGGAAACAAAAACCCTCACCCAGGCCTTCTACTGTTTGATCACTGTTTATGAGCTCAAACACACCGTCACCCCTCTCGCCGCACGTGTGTCTGAGAAAAGACGATGCCAAGGCCTCTGCGTCCAACTCCCCAGGGTCTGGAGCGCGTGTGCCAAACCTTGCAGCCTGCTCCAATCCCCACTGCCGCTGCCACCAACTCCCCTGATGCTCCAGGGGAAATCAGGGAGGGTGGCCTTCACCCATGGGACCCGCTTTCCTGCAGCCAGGCTGTGAGATGGGAGCACCGCTGGCGAGCAATGCGCCCAGCAGCTCCATCCCCACGCTGCTGGTGGGAGCGGAACGCGTGAACCAGCCCCGCTGAAGGTCACTCCCACCTAAACACCGCCAAATCCTCCTCACACTGGGAGCTGGCAAACATCTCCCCTTCCAACTCCGCACTGCAGTGCAAGAGGTGCAACATTTTCCAACTTCATTATCCCCACGGAACATCCGCAGCTCCCGCACGCACAGATGGGAACCGATCTCGTGGGGTACGATCCCGGAGAGCACGCGGGTCCCACAGCCGTGGCGGGAGCGAGGCACCTGCTGGGCCTCTACAGATCAATCCTGGTTTTCAGGAGGACATTTGGCAACTTGAAAAAGCTGGATGGGAAGAATGAAACGTGAGTGAGGCGTAAGCAGCGGGCGGTGCAAAGGGCTCTCGGAGCCTTTGTCAGGGTATCGCACAGCTGCGGCCGACCTATTTCTGGACTCGACTGGCTGCGACTGAAAGACACGTTCAAGAAGAAAGCTAGCACTGGGATTCCTGCTGCTGCTTTTCAGGCTGCAACCACCTTATATGGGACAAGTGCATTTAATAAGATTGTGTGTCTGGCTACAGCCCATAATGGTCATGTCAATGAATCACTTCAATAATCGCTCCCAAATTATGCGCTGCTCATGCTAAACCCGCTCAGGTCACTCCCCGCGGAGCCCTGCCGGAGCGGCCCACAGAGCTTCCCAAACGGGACGCTGCGGCGGCAGCTCTGCCAGCCACAGATCCAGCACTGCTGCAACAGGCTATTATATACAGGTCAATGCCAAATGCTAGTTAATGAAAATTAGATTAATCATTCTTCTTCCTGGGTTCTCCGGGATTCATTCTCCAGCCTGTCCTGACACCAATACAGACGGGCTCAGCACCCTTTGGGGCAGTGCCCAGATCTCCCTGCTGGACCAATACCACCCTTCACAGCTCCCAGCCCCCAATCCCAGCTTCCCTATTCGCTTCCAGGCAATTCACATCTTAAAGGACAATTAATTTCCCAGAGCAGCCTGAATTCTATTTCCATTGCCTTCCTCCTTCCCTGCAGCTGAGCTGTGACTTATTGACTGTGAAGGAACTGCAGGGTCTTTAGAAGTTCAAGGCACAGGGTGTTTTTCTGTCTGTTTTTGCCTAGCTGACTCCCTCTGTCATCATCTTCGCTAGCACCATTTCACGGGAAAGAGGCATGTGACATCCAACTAAGCTGTGAACCATAATCATGCTGGGGATGATGTTTACATTTGATTTTTCCTCAAGCTGATAAGCTCTCTCCAATTTCCCTCTCCATCACGTCGGTATGGATTGTGCCCCACGGGGTGGAATTCTTCTCTTATCTCTAATCTGCTCACTGAAAAAAAATTGCTTCCAGCAACCCTTCAAAAGTCACTTCAAAGTTATCGCTCCAAAGAGGAAAGAGCTGCAATAGTGCTCCTCATCTTTCGCCATCAGCACTCTCCCAGTGCTTTCTGCAGATGGCTTACAGGTGCCACCAGCTTCCAGCACACTCAGCACCACTGGCTGGGGCCAGGATCTCCGCTTTGTTATCTCCAGCTCTGGGTACAGCCAGACAACTGTTGAACAACAGCATAAATACTTGTTAAATTGTCTCAGCTCCCTTAAAGCAGAGGAATTCAACCATGAAGAACATGTTGGAGGCTTCTGCCCAGGCTCTAAGCCATAAATGATGGGCACACTGCAACCCCTAACAGGCGATGTGAGAGATGGAAGACAGACAGACATAGAGTCTGCTTCCCCATCGGGCTGAGAATTGTCTCGCCTTCGCAAGGAGAGATGGTGGAGACCAGCTCTGCCACCAATCCTGTGCCAACAGCTCCCCAATAACTCAAGTCCCATTGGGTAAAAGGAGGTTTCCAGACCTCCTGTCACTGTGTTGCACCCAGGGAGGGGGGCAGTGGTGTGCTCTCTTCTCCCCCAGCCATTTCTGGGGTCAGGGTACCCCCAGCCCGAACCATCCCAACACACACAGTGCCTCTGTGTCTGTGTGCAACTCTGCTCCCTGCACCACAACTGGCTGACAGCCCCCCACACTCCCTGCAGCCCCTTCCCAGGGCAAGGGCAAGCGGGTTCAGCTTGGACGCACAGCAGCCATTCCCACGCGTTGGATTTTGAAATTCTCTTTTCAACCACCATGGTTGCAAAACTTCTTTAAATCCTCAGAGCTGGGTTCTCAGAAAGGGAGTAAATGGGCCCATGTGCTTATGCACAAGCACTAAATGAAGTTTTCTCCCCCAAAGCTTATTACAAGACTCCCAAAAGCTCCCTTCAGAAGACTCTGTGCCTTAAGTCAACTTACTGACAAGGTTTCCCTGATTTTCAGCCCCTTCACCCACTTCACTCCCATACCAGACCAACCAGCTCCCCTCTCCATATTTACCAAGCTCTTGGGGAAGGTCCATTGCTGACCTAATTAACCCCACCAAGCTCTCAAGTTTACTAAGAGCACAGCACGCAGCCATCCTTGCTCTCCACCACAAAGCCAGGGGGCAGGTTGTGGTTATACTGGTAAATCCTTCACTGATGACACGAGTGGCACAAAGCACCCGTATACGCAGGTCACGAGCACTTCACCAGCTCCATCACTGCTCCAAACAGCAGCGAAGGCATCGGTGCTGCACATGCTAAAACGGGTTTGTCACCATCAGTTTCAAAACAGTCAAGAGAACGGGGTGGGATTCAGCACAAACCCCCTCTGCTCCCGGGCACATCGCTCTGGCGCGTAGTTTTCCCATCTGCTGCAGCAAGGACCCCAAAGCACATGGACACGCTCTGTCAGCCGGCTGCTCTGACTCCAGACCCGCAGCAGAGCCCACACTGCGTGCAGGTGTAGCTGTGCCTTCACATACAGCCCACAGAGGGTCACCTCCAGCCCCCCCCAGGGGTTGATCTCTTACAGAAGATACCCGTTAGCCATCACACACGCTGTCCCCAGCGCTCCCGGGAGCTCCAGCTGTGAGAGTGGCTGAGGCTGAGTGACAATTTGGGTGAAGGGAAGAATCCCCAAGTGAAGGGAAAGCAACTGGACTTGAAGAAATCAAAGCACTGGTGAGATTACTGGCTCCATTTCATCCAGGGACAGAACCCGAGGGAACGGCGTGAAGCTGCACCAGGGGAGGGTCAGGCTGGATGTCAGGAAGAGGTTCTGTACTGAGAGGGGGGGGGTCAGGCACTGGGACAGGCTCCCCAGGGAGCACAGCACCCAGCTGGACTGAGGTCAAGAAGCATCTGGACAATGTGCTCAGTCCTGTGCTCTGGCTGGGCTGCCCTATGTCAGCCAGGAGTTGGACTTGATGATCCTTACAGATCTCTTCCAGCTCAGCAGACTCTGGGATTCTATGATTTTTTCTACAAGGTAAGACAGCTACTCTCTGTGAATTCAGGTTCACCTGCACAGTGAAAAGAACCCCCACACTCCCTGCCTAAACCCCTCCTAAGCCAACAAGCTCCACAGACACCTCGTCTTGTCCCGAGCAACCACCCTCCACCCCTAAAAACACCGAAAGGTGATGGAGAACTCAGAAGAATAAGCACTATGTTCACTGTCCATCAACAAGAGGGGGAAGCTTTTCCTCCCTCAACATCAGTCCACCAGCCACACCACACTGCTGACAGCGTGCTCCCAAAACAGAGGTCGGAGCGGTGGGGGGGGGAGCGGCAGGGGCAGCCTCGGGAAAGGCAAACCACACACCGCCAGCCCCTCCATTTTCCTTGCAGGAAGGCAAGGGGACGGCGTGAATCTCAGCACCCTACCAACAATCCTACACCCAGCCCCCCAAACATCTCAGAAACGATCCCAGCTTCCCACAGGGAATCTGGGGGCGGGGGAAATCCAACGACCCTCACTTAGAGGCCTGACGACACGGCGATGGCTGTCAGAGCACAACAGGAACCCATCGACCTCGCAACAGGCCCTGAGCAAACTTTAGGCTCAGGTTGGTGCTGGGGAGCTTCGTGTCAGGTCCGCAAAGGCACCGGACAGCCCCGTAGCCCCCAGCCGTGCCATCCCGTGCAGGACCCGAGCCAGAGCTTCTGGGCCTGGGACTTATGAGGCAGCGAAGTTGGGGGCACCCACACAGCCCCACCTGCCCCCCCCGGAACGCTTCGGTAAGGCTGCCAGAGCCGGTCCCGGGCTCGGGCCCGGCTCCCCGACTCTCCGAACCGGCCCTTCCCCTCCCGCGGCAGCTCCCCAAAGCG
>VXBZ01011758.1:29925-48380 GCA_013399135.1 Heliornis fulica | reverse complement strand
GTGGGAATTAACGCTGGGAAGATGCCGGAGGCCCCGATGATGCTGCTCGGTGGCGTCGCCGTCCCCTCGCCCCAGGAGCTCCCGGCCGCGTCCCTACGCCGGGGAGCTGCCGGTGTCCACAGAGCTCTGGGCAGGCGGCGGCTGCGGAGTTGCTCCGTCCTCCCCTCGGGGGTGGCGGGGGACTTCGGGGAGAAGGAGCCTGTTGATGCCGGTCTGCCCAGCGTGGGGGAAGAGGCTCCATGTCCCCCGCCCTGGGGTGGCGGCTGGTGGCCGGGGGGTTTAGGAGAAACTGGTCCCCCCACGATGCCCCGCCGGAGGGCTGTGACCTCCTCCTGTACCGACACCGGTACCGGCCCCGGCTGGAAGGAGCAGCCTGGATGGAGAGCCGAGGCGTGGAGCTGATTTCTGTCACTGCAGGAAAGCGATCCCGCGGCAGGAGGAATGGCATGGGGCTGGGCACCAGGTGCGGGGCAGAGGGCAGGGGAAGGGGAGGAAGGGGGGGGCAGCATTTAGAAGGGGTATTTTATCCCTGCAGCCCCCCCAGGACTGGGAGTTGCAGGCTGGTTACCGTCCCTGTCCCCTCTTGGGGCACTGGGTGAAGCCATTTGGGACTCCCGAGCAGGGCTGCTGGGAGGGTGTGGGGGTCCAGGGCGGTGTGGGGTGGCTGAGCCCCATTACCTGGGAGAGGACCAGGCTGGGGGTGTGTGAAAGGATCCTCGTCCCCCAGCACTGCCACCTCCAGCATCCCGAGAGTGGATGTGGCCAAGTCACTGTGAAGGACAATGGGGACAGCCCCCCAACTCTTTCTGTGCCCGGGAAGCTGACCCAGGACCCCCTTCCTCCTCCTTTCCTCCTGCAGGCAGCGTCTGGCCCACAAAGGGTTACGCAAAGCGCCCTGGAGTGACACTACTGCCACCAGCCCAGGAGCTCAGCTCCTTCCTGGTCAGACCCGAGGCTCGGTGAGTACCTAACCCTGTCCCCCTGCTCCCCAGCTGGGGATGAGGACCCTGCCCTGCGTTCACCTGGCGAACCGGTCATGCTTTGTCCCTCTCTGAGTGGCTCCAGGACCCAGTGACCCTCCTGGAGCCCTGTCCCGATGGCAGAGGGACACCCCGGGGCTGGGGGGAGGTTGGAAGGGGAATCCAGGGAGCTCTGCGGCACAGCTCAGCACCCAGAGGGCTGGGGGACAGGACTCTGTCCTACTGATTTACACCCCATCTGGGTCAGACCTTCCGGAGACCCTTTTCACCGAGCAGGGGATCAGGATCATCCCGACGTGATGTGGGTGGGGTTGGGTTAGAGGAGCTGCAGGGGGCTCTGTGACTCCGGTCCTGCACGGCCAGAACCAGGCAAGGGACAAGTGGTTTTGCAGCAGTGGCTGAGCCCAGGGCCCCTGCTGATCCTGGGAAGGCTTCGGGGTCCCAGACTGATGCCCCCTTCCCCCCCTTGTTGGTGGAGGGGTTGGGAAAGTTATGGGTGGTGGGGATGGCCATGGGGCAGGGCTGGGATGGGCAGGGTGCCTCATTCTCTGATAGCGCCCCATGTGTTGCTGTCCCCATGGTGGGCACTGCCGGTGGTGTCACTGGGGCTGGGCTCAGCCCTGACTTGGGGACCCTTCAGAAGGAGAGGCTGTTCCAGCACAGCCCGGGCTTTGTTTGGCATTAAAACCCCTGAGAGATGCTGGTCACGGTCCGTGTGTGGGGCAGCGCGGGGCTTGTGGGGCTCCCCGTGCTGTGGGTGCCCTGGGCTGGGTGCATCGGGCTGGGCCACGGTCAGCTCAGCCCAGATACTGCGTCTGGTGGGGCCGTTCCGGTGCGGGTGGTTTCTGTCAGAAACCGGCCGAGCCGGCTCCTCCGGCTGCCAACCTCGGCCTTTGGCTCGGGGCAGGCCCTGCGCCAGGTCCCCAGGGGAGACTGGGGACAGGACGGGCTTGGCAGCACTGCAGGCGCTGCCTGGTGAGACCTGAGCCTCTGGTGTCCCTACGCTGTCCCCCCACCCCCAATGGCTGCTGCCCATGGAGACCCCCAGGTGGCAACGGGACGCAGGTGGGTGGCTGGTTTTGGCGCCTCAGTGATGGGGCAGTGGTGGGATACGGATGGGGACACTGAGAGGCTGTGTTGGGTGGCAGAAGGGTTGGCTCTGACACAGGGGATGAGCTGTCACCACAGGGAAGGGCCCAACAATCAGGGTCCTTTGGACCAGTGGCTCATACTGTGTCACCTATGGGTGTCTGGGGAGCCCCTCAGCCCTGCCCAGCTGATGCTGGTGACATACTGAGTCTGGACCTGCCAGTTCAGCTCAGTGATTTGCCGTGCTGGGGTCTCCTGGTCTTACAAGCACTGGCACAGCACCATGTGTGTGCCACCACACGTGTGTCCCTGGCTGGTGTTGGGTGGGTGCTCAGGCTGGTTTCAGCAGCTCATGACGCTGAGTGGAAGCCCGGACTCTGCCCTTCCCGCTTGCCGGCTCGCAGCCGGCGGCCGGGGCAACCTCTGAGGCCCGGGTGAATCATTACACCGTCCCTCCCCGGGCTCCCTCAGCTGGCTCTGGTTTTGGAGGCCCAGCCGGGTGCACCGGTGCGGATCTGGCTGAGGGCTGCCCAAGGAAATCCCCTGTGCTGGGGCCGAGCTACCGCACGTGGGCTGACTGCCCGTCATGTCCCCACGGATCCCTGCTTGGTGTTGCCTATGGCACTGCCCACAGGGCATCAGCACTTGTCGCTGGCTGCCCCGTGGCAGAGTCCCAAAGGGGCTGTGCAGCTTCCAGCTTCCTTTGGTGCCAGTGGGGGGGGTGGCCGAGCCACACTGGGGAGCCAGCATGTCCCTGACATGGCTGTTCTGGAGCCCTTGGGCATCATGGGGGTCATGTGGGTGCCATGGGACTGGGTGTTTGGGCAGCTGGGCCAGTGCAGACTGAGCTGGGGGCTACTGCCAGGGCAGGGACATTGAGCAATCAGAGCCCCAAGAGATGTGTCACAGCAGAGCCAGTGGCCAGCCAGAGGTGAGAGATCGACTATGGCAGAGCAGCTGAGCAATCAGTGCCCAGAGAGACCTGTGGTGGCAGAGCCATTGGCCAACAGGATCTTGGGGTCCCACCGTGGCAAAGCTGCCAGCCAGTCAGTGCCAGAGGATAGTGCCTGTGTCTCAGCTGCCAGCCAGGCAGCACTGGGGAGACCCCTCAGCCAAGCTGCTGGCCAGTCCTCATGCCCCACACCAGACCCAGCAGTGCTGTGGCCCAATGTGCCCATGCCATGGCTGTGCCATGCCACAGGTGGGACCAGAATAGGTGCTGACAGAACCGGGGTGCCTGGGGTGGGAGCAGGACATGACCGCTGGGGCAGCCTGGCTTGCGGGAGGCATTTCACCTCCCTCCAGCCATATGCTTGGGCTGGTGGTGGGAGTGGGGCTGTTCTCCCTGGTCTCTGCACAGGGGGAGGTTGAGGACCTGATGGTTGTGGTGACATTGCACTCAGCTGTTGGCTTTCCTGTCCCCATTGCCCTGGAGAATGACTTGATAGTCTTATGGTGTCATGGCATGGATAAACCCGTAGCCTTCAAGTCCCTGGGCAAGCTGGCCCATGGGAAGTCACAAGGTGCTCTGGGCCTGCTGCTGCACACCCCACACAGGGATCCTGCATCTCTTCAGGACCACACCAACATTTCCTCTGGGGAGCCAGGAGCTGGGGAAGGGGATCCCTGGGCGCATCCCAGGGGACGTCAGTCAGGTTCATCTGTCCTAGCTGGAAAATGTTGGATTTGGGGAAACCCCAGGGAACCCAAAGGGTGAAGCTGGGGCACTGTTGCTGCCAAAGAAGCTGGCAGAGCTGCTGGCTCTTCTGTCATGCTGGGCCCAGAGCAGGCAGGCAGGAGAGAACTGAAGCACCATCTGAAGCAGCAATCCAAGGTCTGCTGGCTCCCAGGAGGAGGGAGGGGAGCAGGACGGGGAGGATGGTGTGGGCAGGTGGTCCCAGCCTTAGAGATCAGTCCTCACCAGCTTGCCTTGTGTGAAACCTCCCCTTCTGTGTGTCTGAGGGGACAGAGATGGACCTCCCAAGGGGGATTTCACACTGCATGGAGACAGCTCTGGGTTCTGGAGCCAACTGGGGGGTGACACAGCTGCCACTGGTCGGTGCCTGGGCATGGCGGGGGGCTCAGTGCCCTGCACCCTCATGGCCCCTGATGCTGGTGGCTCAGCTTTGCTTTGGCTCTTTGTTGCAGCCTGAAGTGAGATTGAGGAAGAGGCCAGTGGCTGCAAAGAGGAGACGGAGTCAGTCTGTGCCCCCAGCCCCTGGGCAGGGGCTGCCACACCAGCCAGCCCCCGCAGTCGTCCTCCCTCGCTTGCTTTGGCGGGTGGCCACCATGGAGGAGATGGTGATCTGGGAGCAGCACACAGTGACACTGAGCAAGGTGAGCGTGGCCCAGGGTGGCCGTGGGATAGGACGGGGTCTGTGGGCTGGCTCTCCCTGACCCCTCTCTGCCTGCCCCCACTAGGACCCACAACGGGGCTTTGGCTTTGCTGTCTCCGGTGGCCGGGACCGTCCCAACAGGACGACTGGGGACACAGCGGTGGTTGTGTCGGACGTGGTGTCTGGGGGACCAGCGGTGGGACGGCTCCAGTGAGTGCACAGGGATGTGGGGACACGGCGGGTGCTCGATATGGCCGAGATGGGCAGGGCAGTGATTTGCTCCTGCTGGGACAGGGCCAGGACCGTTGCCACTTGGGGTGGGATCCCCAAGGGCCAACAGCTGCCCTCGCCACTTCAGCAACTCCTCCTTGCCTTGGGCTGTGCCATGACTGGGTTTTCCCTCCTAGGAGGAAGGATCACATCGTGATGGTGAACGGCCTTTCCATGGAGAATGTCTCGTCCTCCTTTGCCATCCAGACACTTAAAACCTGCGGCAAGATCGCCAACATCGTGAGTGTCCCCTGCGGCACGGCGGGACGAATGTCACCCCACTGTGCCCGTGCCCATCCCAGCTCCCCTGTCCTCACCCCAGGGTTCCTCTCTGGGGCTTGGAAGTTGCTGTAGAAACATTTGGGTGGGACAGCCGCACCCACTGTCCTCTGCTTCTCGCTTTCTGCCTGCAGACACTGAAAAGACAGAAGAAAGTCCATCTCCCCGTGACCAAGAGCAGCCCCGGGTCCCCTGCTGCACCGCGGCGCTATGACTCGGATGAGGACTACGGGTCACGTGGTGCAGATCCGCACCGCTCCCGGGATGACCTGGACCACAGCCAGGGCTACGATGGGGACTCGTCCAGCGAGAGGAGCTCTGGCCATCCCCGGGATGATCACCGCCACCACAAGCCCGTGTCCCGGAGCCGGAGACGAAGCCAGGACAGCAACCACTGGAGGCAGAGCCCTGGCAGTGGCTCAGATCAGAGGGGCTACAGCCGGCACCGCCCCACCAACGGCTTCAGCCATGAAAGGGACAGCAATGGGCTGGCCCTGATGTCGGGCTTCAAGCGGCTGCCGCGCCAGGATGTGCCAATGAAACCCGTCACCTCGGTCCTGGTGAAACAGAAGCAGAATGAAGGTGAGGACCTCCTGCTCCCTCTGTGACTTGCCATCTGGTTTGTGGCCATGTGTCCCCCCTGGGCCAGGAGGCACTGACAGGGTCCATGTTAGGGTCTAGAATCTGGCATGGGGCACCAAAACCACCTGGCTTCAGCCCGGGGCTGCAGAGCTTGTGAGTGACCCAAGGGGAGCTGGGGTGGACTTGGGGGGTGGCAGCAAGAGGGGACCTCCAGGGGGTCTGGCATCTGTCTGGCTCCAGCACCATCATGGGCTCTCTCTGGTGCAGAGTATGGCCTGAAGCTGGGAAGTCAGCTCTTCATCAAACACATCGTGGAAAGTGGGCTGGCGGCGAAGGGCAGCTCCTTGCAGGAGGGAGACCTCATCCTGAAGGTAAGGGCCTGCTCAGCAGTTGCTGGGGATCTCATCTCCCCCTCTTTGGGTGGCTCAACCCCAGCTGATGTCTCACTGAGGGGACAAGCCATACCTGGGCTTCTCTTGGCTGCCTGCAAAGGATGGCAGCTCTGTCTGGTGCTGGCACCTTGCCCCAGCTCCTCAGCCATCACCAGGGACCCTGAGGGGCTCTTGGGGACCAGCACCCCACGATGCTGAGGCTGGCTGGTTGAGGCAGCTCTGTGGCATTCAACTAGGGAAGGTGGCTTGTCCCACTGACACTGTGGGATTGCATCTGCCCCAGTGTCCCCACATGTCCCCAGCTGCCTGTGCGTGTCTCTGCCGCACAGTAGTGGATCCGAGGAGCACGGATGTTGAGGGTACATCAGGTGAAATGGTGCTCAACTGGGGGTGAAGATGGGGCAGATGGGAGGAATTTCATCCCAGCAGCCCATTGGGCAAAGCTGCTGCAGCCTGGGGAGATCACAGCCCCATCTGTGGGGGCCTCACTCCCCAGTCCAGCGTGTGGAAGTTCAGCACTGGGCCAAGGTCAAAGTGAAACTGAACCCCAGGCAGCATCTGAACAGGTCTCTGCACCTCTTGCCTCCCTGCAGGCCACCCACCCCCCTGCAGCTAAAGGTGGGAGTTAATTAGCCTTGCTAATTGGTTTCCTCTGTGCAGGATGAGGCCCCTCTGGGAGGCAGCCAGGAACAGGGATGCAGGCCAAGCCGGGGGAGCTGGCTGGGCTGAGGGGGTTGGGGGGACCAGGAGGGTGGCAGTCCCTTCAAGCGGGGCCTTCCTGGGAGCAGCCGTCCCAGGAGTGAGCGCCCTGAGGCCTCCTGCTCTGCCCCTTCCAGATCAACGGGGTGGCCAGCGAGGACATGTCCCTGGCTGACACCCAGCAGCTCATTGAGCAGACAGAGGGGACCCTGACCCTGCACATCCTCCGAGACCACCGGCAGTTCTTGGTCAACATCCCCGACATAGAAGACAGCTGGAGTGACAGCTCTCGGATGGATGGTGAGGGGACACAGTGACAGGGATGGGGGCAAATACACTGGGCCTGGATGGTCACTAACGTGTCCTCCTCCTGTTGCTGCAGATATCTCTGACATTGACTCTGAATTGTCCCATCCACCATCCCCCGAGAGCTCCCCAGGGCCTCCTGCCAGGATGAACTCAGCACCGTAAGTCCTGCCCTGTGCCCACGTCCCTCTTGACCCCCTCACATCCCCCCATGGTCTCTGCCTTTCTGGAGGGGCTGGTTCTCCTCCATCCCAGAGCCACTTCACCCTGGAGGAGGGACTGCCATTGAGTGCCCAGCTTGCTATGCTGTCCCTGAGCCCACGTGGCACTGTGCCCACCCAGCGCCTGCCTAAATCCTGCCTGACTTCATTCTAGGGAGAAGAGACGATCCAACAAGGACCCTGTGGCTGTAGATGAGGCTCAGGCGCCTGGTGAGTGAGCTCAGAAGAGGCTGGGAGAGCCAAGGGCACTGCCAAGGGCACTGCCTGGGCTCCAGGCTCCTGCGTGTCTTCGTGGTCTGACTCTCCCCGGCAGAGCCATGCCAGGTCTTGGGGTGGCATGGCTACTGCTGCCTGCTGGACCAGCTCTCCTTCCTTGCAGACCTGCTGGAAGCTGTGGAGGGGGATGGTTGCCACAGCCCCCATGCCAGCCCTGCTGCCCGAGCTGCCTGCAAGGACGGGTGCGTCTGTATGAGGCGGTTGGAAAGGGCTGGGAGAGATGGGGAGCTGCTCCGGTGCAGGGCCGGACTCACAGGGCTAGTGACACCCTGTGCTGTCCCCAGCTTGTCACCACCAGGCTGACTGTGCCTTCCCCGGGCAGGTACAGCGCCAGCTCCAGGATCGTGCACTTCGTGAAGGCCAAGAGCGTCGGGCTGCGGCTGGCTGGCGGGAACGACGTGGGGATCTTCGTGTCAGGCGTGCAGGAGGGGAGCCCGGCTGACAGCCAGGGGGTCCGGGAAGGGGACCAGATCCTGCAGGTACCCGGGGGTGGGAACAGTTCTGAATGCTGCTGCACCTGACTGGCCCCATCCCTGCCTGGTCTGACTCCCCCCTGCCCCCCCAGGTTTGGGTTTCTGCTGGATATGGGTTTGGGGCAGTGCTGCTGCACGTGTCGGGCTGAGCTCTGCAGGAACTGCCTGAGGTCCTGTGGCCAGCACCATGCCAACACCCACCAGGGCCCAGGCACCACCTCAGCTGGCCCAGAGGCCCTTCCCAAGGTTACCAAGGGTTGTGGCAGGCACTTGGGTGACAGGGACCAGTTCCCTCTCCCACCCTGCCCTGGGTACAGCCGTCCTTGGGACCCCTGCTGGGACTGGTGCCCCCTGTCCTGCCTGCAGGGCCATGTCTAAGTCCTGTTCTGTGGCAGGTAAATGACACGAGTTTCCAGAACCTGACCCGTGAGGAGGCTGTGGAGCATCTCATGAGTCTGCCACCAGGAGAGGACATCACACTGTGGACCCAGAGCAAGCAGGACAGTGAGTGACAACTGGACTCACCCTGGGCTTGTGCCTTTCCACCCTCTGTCTCTTCTGAGCAGCATCAGAGCTGCTGGACTTGCCACAGCTCTTCCTGCCTCTGCGGGGTGGCCCTTCCTCCCTGCACCCTCCTCCTCCTCCAGAGAGGTGATGTGAGGGGACCAGACATCCTGGCCCCGTTTGTGCTTCAGCATCCTGAGGCACAGAGGCTTTCTGGCACCATGGCTCAGCCAGGAGGTGCCAGCATGTGCTGGGGACTCAGGTCCCGCTGCCCCCAGCATGCCTGAGGGAGCCACAGTGTCCCCAACACCCTCTGTAGCAGCAAGGGCTACCGTGGGGGCTTCCAGCTGCCCCAACCCCTTCCTCAATCCCTCCGGCACCTTCCTCCTCAGCCACCTCTTCCCCTGATGGTCCTTCTCACCCTGGGCTCCAGTTTACAGGAAGATGATCTCATCCAACGTGGGTGACTCATTCTACATCCGGACGCACTTTGACTTCGAGAAGGACACGCCGTCGGGGCTCAGCTTCGCCCGTGGGGATGTCTTCCACGTGCTGGACACCATGTACCGGGGCAGGCTGGGGACCTGGCTGGCCGTGCGCGTGGGCAGGGACCTGCAGGAGCAGGACAAGGGCATCATTCCCAACCGGCACAGGTAGGGATGGCACTGGGAATGGCCCCAAGATGAGCAGAGCTGGGAGATAGCTCCTCAGTGAGGTGAGGGTATGGGTGGTGGGCCCAGTAAAGAGGCAGGGCAAGGGCTGGTGGAGCAGCGGTGGGAAGTACAAGCCGGTGAAATCCTTTCTCAGGGGATGGGGTGGTTGACATCCTGGTGGCCCAAGGTCCTTCAGGGAAGAGGCTGCCACAGCCTCATCCAGCTGTGCCCCCCAGCAGGGACGCTGGTTTCTCCTGCCCCTCTTCTTGGAGCCCAGGGAGACAAAGTGGGAGGATCATCTGGAGGTTCCAGGTCCTGAGCCCTTTCCCCTTCCAGGGCCGAGCAGATTGCCAGCCTGGAGTCGGTGCTGAAGGGCACATCTGGTGCCAACCCCTCCGGGGCACGGGCTGAGTTTTGGAAGCTGCGGGGCCTGCGGGGAGCCAAGAAGATGCTGCGGAAGAGCCGGGAGGACCTCTCTGCCCTCACAAAACAGGGCCACTACCCACCATATGAGAAGGTGGTCCTAAAGGAAGGTGGGCACCAGGGCTGTGTCCCCATCACCCAGACCCACCCAGGGGACGTCAGCCCCTGCTGCGGGTGCTAGTGGGCTCCACTCTCCTGGGAGGAGCGGGGTGAGTCCCAGGCCCATGGGTGCCTCAGGGCACGGGGCTGGATGCCTGGGTGCTGTAAGCTCTGCTCTTGCCCCCAGCCTCCCTGCGCTGGTCTGTCCTCTCCCCATAGCCAGTTTCAAGCGTCCGGTGGTGATCCTGGGCCCCATCGCAGACATTGCCATGCAGAAGCTGAGCACGGAGCTGCCTGAGCTGTTTGAGATCGCCCGTGAGTGTCCCCTCCCCAGCAGCCCTCAATGCCCAGAACCTGTGGGAGCTCCTCACCCCTGGTTCTGTCTCAATCCTGCCTCAGTGCCCCCTCCACGTGACTCCCCCCAACATGTTCCCAGACTCAATCACCTCTCCCCATGTGTCACGATATCAGCCCAGCCCCAGCCATTCCCCCTCCCTGAGGGACACAGCCCCGGGGCTGGGCACAGCCAGGTGCCACATTCCCCCCAGCCCCTCTCATGCCACACTTCCATGTCCCACAGCGAGCGTTCCCCGAGACGGAGCATCATCCAAGGTCATCAAGTTGGACTCGGTGCGGCAGATCGCAGCAAAGGTCAGACCTTCCCCGTGTCCTTGGGCGGGCCAGGGCCTTGGGGGTGACCCCACGGTCTCCATCCCTGTCCCCAGCGGGGCTGACAGCTGTGCCCTGCCCCAGGACAAGCATGCCCTGTTGGACATCACGCCCTCGGCTGTGGAACGTCTCAACTACGTGCAGTACTACCCCGTGGTGGTGTTCTGTGACCCCGAGAGCCGGCAGGGCATCAAGGCCATGCGCCAGTGGCTGGTACCCGACTCCAGGAAGAGCTCCCGGCGTCTCTACGCCCAGGCCAGCAAGATGAAGAAGTACTGCAGCCACCTCTTCACTGCCACCATCAGCCTCAGTGGCAGCAGCAACGCCTGGTACGAGGCGCTCAAGGACATCATCAGGGTGCAGCAGGGCCAGCCCGTCTGGACGGCTGCGGAGCAGGTATGGAGCGCAGGGTGCCCGGGGCAAGGCTCAGCCTGTCCCCACCCACACCTGGGGTGCCAGCTCGGTGTCATGCCCACCCTGCAGGCAGATGTGGCACTGGAGGACAGTCTGGAGCTGCTGAACCCAAGTGTGGCAGCCTCGGGGTACCTGACCTGTGACAGCCACGCCAACAGCGACTACGACACCGACGGCGAGGCAGGTGCCTGCACCGATGGTGAAGCGGAGGACGCCTACGACCAGCCCGGGCTGGCCCGTTCCTCCGAGCCAGCGCCAATGTCCCCAGGCCATGGCCTGAGCGAGCAGGTGGGTCCCCCCATCCTAGTGGGGCAGATGGGGGTGGCACAGTGCTGGGCTGTGGGGGCCAGCTCCTATCCCCTGTGACACGGGCAGGGTCCAGCTGTGCACCCGTGCCAAGCTCTGGTTCCCCATGGGAGAATGCAGCTCAGCCCCACGCTGGGGCACAATCCTGCCCCTGCCTCTGACACCCCCCCCCATCTCTGTTCTTTCACAGGGGACCAAGCAGCAGTGGCAGGGCCAGTGTGACAGCATCAGGTATGCTGTGTGTGGGGTGAGGGGGGCAGGTAAAGGGGCTGGTTCTGCCCAGCCTGACCCTGCCCAGCTGGGGACACTGGTCCCAGCCAGGCAGCAGAGGCTGCTCATCCTCAACATCTTGTCCCCAGGGACTACGAGCACAACGCCGTGAGGAACAGGTTCATCCACGCCAGGGATGACTCGGACCAGGACGAAGGGTACGAGTGGGGCCCAGCCACAGATGTGTAGTGGCAGTGCTGGCCTCTGTCCCTCTGTGCCACAGCCCCACGCCACCACGTCCAGGTGACAGCCCAGGTGGTACCACACAGCACCAGGGGCTAGGCTGGGCCTAATCCTGCTGTACCACCCAGCACCACCTCCTCCCATTTTTGGCCAGAGCCTCTGCTGCAAGAATAAAAGGGATGCTGGATGTTTTCATGGGGACAGGATGACTGGCAGCACAGAGGGGAACACCCCGCAGCAGGGTGGCCTTGATGGCACCCTGGCACCTCCCTGCTGGATGGGTGCCTGCTCCGAGAGGGGCTGGCACAGGAACTGGGTGTGGATTGTGCCGATGCCTGGCAGCGCAGCGGGGTCAGAGGGCACATCTGGCACAGCCCAGCTGTGGCTCCTGCAACACAAACTCCCTTCCCCAACACTTTTATTTTCACATCAACCAAGCACACAGGCGCCGTCAGGGCAGCGCTGCCTGGGCCGGGGGGGCCGAGACCCTGCCCTGAAAACCACAGCACCGAAAGCTGGTCCCTGGGGTGTGGGACTAAGTGTGGCCATGTTCCCTTTTGCCACGCTGAGGGACAGCCCCGAGGCCATGACCCAGTGGGCTGGGCTGGGCTGTGTGTGCACAGTGGGTGCAGGCAGCACTGGGGAAAGCAGAGGTAGGTTTCTAGCTCGGTGCCGTGAGGTGAACACGGCCCCATCTGCACCCCAACATCTGGAGCAGGTACTGAGGGTGCTGCTGCCCTTACAGCCGAGTCCAGGGGCGGGTGGCTCTCCCTCAGGGGTGCCAGGCTGCACCCCCACACTAGTGTGTTCTGGGGCTGAGCTTCCAGCACCATCCCCAGGTGGGGAAAGGCACCATCGGTGAGTGGAAAAGCACTATCTGTGGTGACTGAATGGGGTGACTGTGCCCAGGGGATCCCCTCTCCTCCTGGCAGCACCAGGCTGAGGTACAGGGTAGCGTGAAACAGCAGGACAGGGACCATGCAGGCACTGTGAGGCAAGGAGGGGTGAATGGTGGGGTGGGAGATGCCCAAACCATGCCCCCATAGGCCCTGACACTGCTCAAACGTGGTATCAGACCCCCTGGGGTCTCCCACTGTGTCCTGAGTAAAACCAAAGAGGTGCAGGATTAGGCCCTTCTGGGGAGCACAGGGCTCAGAGGACAGCGCTGGGGCAGGAGGCAGAGCCTGTCCTGCCCTCCCAGCCCTGGGCTCGCTCCCGCCTGGCCCCAGGCACGTGTGGTGAGAGCTGGGCCAGCGGCTCAGAGGAAGATGGGCTGCTCCTGGCCGGTCAGCAAGCGGAACGTGGAGGCTGGCATGGTCTTGATGTGGACCTGGGCAGAGACATGCACATGAGCCACAGCTCAGGCTGCTGGGGCAAAACCCCCAAATCCAACCTGCCACAGATGCCCCGTGGCACAGGGACCCTGGCTGGCACCGGCCCGGGCCCAGCTCACCTCGCTGACCGCCTGCGTGAGGATCTGGATGATCTTCTCATGGGGTGTTGCCACCACGCTCTGCCCGTTGATCTCGATGATGCGGTGCCCCACGCGGATGCCACCTCTCTCTGCGATGCCCCCGCGCATCAGGCTGCAGATCTGGGAACCAGGGAGCGCTGGTAAGGTCAGAGTCGTGCCAACAGCCCAGGGCTTTGCACAACCGCCTCCCCACAGCCCTGAGGGCTCCTGGCAAGAGCCCTGACCTCGGTGCCACCTGCTCCTGCCCATGGGGGAGCAGTGAGGGCAGGGATGTCCCTGTGTGTTGCTGCATGGGAGTGACATGCTGAGCTGCAGGGCAAGGGCAGCCCCTGGGCTCTACTGCTCGGGCTGATGGAGCTCAGCTTCACCCCGCCACCCCCACCGAGCCCGGGCTGCAGAGCTGGAGCTCCTCCCTGGGGTGGCAGCTCCTGCACGCCTGTAGGGTAACCGTGTTTCCAGTTCTACTGGGAACACTGGTCAGTGTGCCATACAGCTGTGCCACCCCCTCCACCACCCACCCCATCAACTCCTGCCAGCCCTGGAAACACTCCTCTCTGCCTTGCCAAGCCCTTAGCAGGGCGTGGCTGGGGCACTGGGGACAGCGACACGACTTAAGGTCGCGCCAGAAAACCAGGAAGAAACCACAAAGTAAACCACAACCAGCACCACCACCCCAAAAGCACACACCTGAGGGGCACCACAGGGCAGCTACAGTGCCCTTTGCCACGGCACAGCAGAGCCTGGTGGCTCCTCAGCCTTGGCAGGCACAAGGAGCGCTCGAGCTGTGAGCTCGTCCCTGTGTGCACAGCCAGGAGCGTGTGTCCCTCTGTCACCCCCTGCCTGGCTCGGCTTCCCGCGCTGTGGCACTCACCACGCCGTTCTCCACGCAGAAGCCCAGCTGGTACTTGGAGTCGGGGCGGTGGATGACAGCTGTGGTGACAGGGGGACAGCGCACGATGTTCAGCAGCACCTCGGTCTGGTGCTTCAGCTCCTGGAAGACGGATGGGGGTTTGTCAGCTGGTGATGCAGCCACGCTGCTCATGGGAGGGCTGAGGGTTAGCAACCTGGTGTTGATGGGGAAACTGAGGCACGCACAGGGGTAGGGCCAGGTAGTGCCATGCTCTAATTCAGGGAAATGAGTAATAAATCCAGCCTGATACTGCCCCTGAGGCCACCCTGTCCTTGCTTTCAGCTCCTTCCTGCCTGGGAGGTAGAAGATCCAGCAGGTTCCCCTCCAGGACAGTGTCTGCCTCCCCTCCCACGCTCCTCCTTGGGCAGGGCCCCATCTGCATGCTGCCACAGCAGGTTTAGCCCCCAGCTTTGTCCCTGCATTGTCACACCCCCAAGCCCTCAAAGCAGTGACTAGCACAGACCACAGGACAGGGAACACCACCCCCACACCCCACCACCATCACCCATCCGAGCCAGGAGCAGCACTGGGACCTGAGCTCTGCAGACACTCCCAGTCCCCACCCTCCTGGCGGGGCTCACCCGGATGACGCTCTGGCAGGTGGCGAGGGGCAGCCCCACCAGGCTCATCCCGTTGACAGACATGAGGCGGTCACCGATGCTCAGCTCGCCCGACCGCTCCGCGGGGCCACCGTGCATCAAGTTGGCGATGACCACGGTGGGCAGGATGGAGCCCCAGCCCGACTCCACAATGGCGATGCCCAGGATCTCCCCCTTCTGCTTCCGGATGCAGACCTGAGCGGGGCACGGATGGGTTAGGATCACCAGAGTCTGGGGGCACCCTGCTGCCCTGGGCTCAGCTCTGGGTGCACACTGGCTCAGAAAGCCGTAAGGGGGTGACAGGGAGGTGCCAGTGGATACCCCACACTCTCCCCACTCCCAAAAAGCAGCTCTTACATCCTTGCAGTTCTCCTGCCGGGAGAAGTGGGTCAGCTCTGCGTTGTGGTCCTGATCCTCGAGGGCACGGCTGTACTGGCGAGGGCTCAGCTCGCTTGGGTCGATGCTGTTGGCCTCCAGGAAGCGCTGGTAGGCTACGCTGAACGCCTGCCCGATGGCTTGAGCAATGACCTGGGCCTGGGGAAAGAGAGTGGGGGATTCACCCGTGGCTCAGGCCAAGGGTCTCAGAGCCAAACTGGAGCCAACAGCCACCAGCACCCTGCAATGGCCCAGGGGCATCCTGGCTCCTTCCCCACCTGAAAGGGCCCCTTCACGGTGCCAATCCTGCTCACGTTTCTCACTGGGCACCTCTGTGTGGCAGAGGTGCTCAGGCTGGGACCCCTCCCCCTCTCTGTACTCACCAGGAGCCCCAGAGCACCCGGTCACTAGAGCAGAACAAAGCCCAGGACCCCGGTGCCACCCTGCCCTCCCGAGGAGCTCGCGTGCTGCCTCACATCGGTTGAATGGAAGACGTGACAGATCATCTTGTAGAGCCGCTTCTCTTCCGCCTCCTCAGAGCGCCGAGGCAGCTTCCGGCGCGCCATGAGCACCACGAGGGAGCCGATGTCGGCAATGTAGGAGATAGTCTGGAGGGAGTGATCCATCATGGCCTCCTGGCAAGGGGGACACAGCGGAGACATTGAGCCCTGCCTGGCCTGACGGACGCCGTGGGCAGCCTGCGAGCCAGCCAGGCACCGCCACGAGCAGGGAGGGCTCTAATGTCTGGCACACCCTGGGCAGAGACCAACGCTAACAGCTACCAACAGATTCTTCCATGAGGCACTGATCTGTGCCTTTGAGTGCTGCCAGGGGGACAAGACAGCTCTTCCCTCTTTCTGTAAAGCAGAAACTAACTCTGAGGCAGAGCACACAGCAGTGTCTAGTGTCGGTTCCTGGAGCTCAGTCTGGGAAGCCAGCAGCTCCCACGAGGCGCAGTTACAAGAAGCCTCATGTAACCACACAAGCAGCCAAGGGACATGACATGTGTGCATGCCATGGCTCCAGAGTGACATCTCCCACCTTGGACACGTGTCCTTGCCCACAGGACACAGCCCTGATGGTCTCAGCAGTCTCAAGGCTGAACAGATGCTTTGTCCCCACTCCCTGCTCACCTGTGTGTCAGCTGTGAGCACCTTGATCCTCTGCGTGGAGACAAACAGATCCACCTCTGTCATGGGCTGGGACTCCCCCTCCGGTGCCTGCAGAAGGATGTGCCCAGGAGAGGTGTCTGCCACTGCCAGGGCTCCTCTGGGTCCCCAACACACAGCCAGGAGGTCTCTGGTCCATGAGAGGTCAGGCTGGTCATGTCCCCCTGCCCTCCCCTACCTTAATCCTGTCCACTGCCTCCTGTGCCTGCGCCATGCGGACGCTGGTTGGGGGGTTCCTCTCTGAGACCAGCTGCGTTGAGCCCAGGTACTTCGCCCCAAAAATCACACCATCCAGCAGATCCTCTGGGTCACAGGGGCCTGGAACTGAAGTATCAAGAGGGACTAAGCAGGGCTGGTCCCGCACCCACCTCTGAAAACTGGGGGTACTGACACCTACTGCCTGTTAGCTGCATTTCTACACATGGCAAAGCAGCACTTGGGAGCTGGGTTCCTGGCATTGACCAAGGGACCCCAGGGCTGCTTCCCCCTTCCCTCTGACACACCCTGGTACAGAAGGGCACAACCTTCCCCATTCCCAAGCCTGGGCATCCCCCTCTGAAGCATCACCATTTGCTCAGTGACAGGAGAGCTGGGAGTGTGCAGCCACATTCCCACCCTGTGTGGGCACAGAGCAGGGTGCTCCCCACCTGGCTGGAACCAGAGACACCCTGCCTTCAGATGCAGAAGGTCAGAACTTAGGGGAGCTTTTGCTGCTCAGGAGTAGAAAAACTCACCATCTTTGAAGGCTGGGTAGGAGGATGGGGGTTCCTTGTTCTGCAAAGCAATAAGAGAGGAGGTGAGGCTCTGGTTGGGATCTCAGGGATTCAGCCTGCCCGACCTGGGACTGTGCTGCCCCTGGAGCACCAGGACAGTGAGGACAAAGTGTCCTGAGCTGTGTTTGGGGGGTGCAGGGTCCTGGGGCTAGAGCAGGGGATGATGCAGGGTTCTGGTCCCCCTCCAGCCTCTTCCCTGGGACATGCATGGATCAGACAGCTCTGCAAGTATCTCCCCATGCTCAGAGGAGCATGAGCCGAAGCCGGTACTGAGGTTCTTGTGTGGGCACCTCAGCAGCGTGAGGCCCTGTAAGATCCAAGGAAAAGACAACCCTGGCTCCCCTCTGCTCCCACCCAAAACCCCATGAGTAGAAGCCAAGAGGCACGTCCCGGCTTGCTGCCACGCCGCCACAGCCCATGCGCGATGCACTCACGATCACATCGCCTTGGGCCGGCTGCTCTGGCTCCGGGGCCGGAGCGGGAGGCAGAGCCACCCAGGCCGGCTCTGGGGAACTGTCCCGATTGCCTTTGCAGGCAGAGTCCACCTCGCAGAGCCCCTCTCCATAATACCAGCCACCAGAAGGTCCTTCCTCCGAGGTCTCCAGCCTCCCCAGCCCTTCACTCTTCTCCACAGCAGCCGGTTCCTCCTGAGCCTGCAGCATCTCCAGGTTGGTCCCGGCCAGGATGTCAGAGCGGGCCAAGGGCACGTCAGCATTGGCCTCGGGCAGGCCCCCCTCGTAGCACAGGAGGCTCAGCAAGTCCTCCCGGTCGGCCTCAGCAAAGAGCAAGCCGTGGCAAGGCCGGGAGCAGGCCGAGTGCTGGGCACAGCAGGGCCGTGTCTCCAAGCCCTGGCCCGTGGCCACATGCAGCGGGCAAGGTCGGCACTTGCCCTGGCACACCCCGTAGCTCCGCCGGGCCTGCTCACCCATGAGAGGGGCCGTGCCAGCACTCGAGGAGGGTAATGGGCCCCGCTCCAGGGTGGGCGAGTGGTCACAGAGTTTGGGGTCGAGGGTCTCAAGTTGGGCCAGCAAGCCCTGGATCTCCGAGGGTTCGTCCTCTGCATCCTCGGCCTGCTCGTCCCTGCCCAGACGGACGCTGACGCTGGCTCCAGGGGACTCATCCAGTTCCATACCCGTCGGGTCCCCGCTGCTGGGGGGCCGGGGCTGTCCTGCGTGCCCAGCGCCGCTCCCGGGGCCGGTCTTCCAGTCAGCAGAGCCCCGCGGCCCCGCAGCGGCCGCCTGCGCCTCCATCCCTCTGCCCGAGTCCCGGCGCACCTCGGCTCGGCCGCCCCCGCCTGCTCCGCGCCCCGAGACGGGCCCCGAACCGCTCCGCAGACCCCGGGGACCCAGCGCGTCCTGCCCGGTGCCGCAGCCGGGGATCGGGGGGACGAAGCGAGGCTCCTCCGGCTGCTCGTCACACGCCGGGAGCTCTGAGGCACCAGGCCGCGATTCGGGCTCTTCCTCCGTGTCCATGGACGGCGGCTCCAGCGTCTCGTCGCAGCCGAGATCGGGGGCGGAGGGCGCAGCCGCCTGGAACTCCATAGTGCCGTCCATGGCGTGGGGCCGGGCCGGGGAGAGGAGAGGGGCCGGGCCGGGCCGTGCCGGGCGGGGCGGAGGGGCCGGGCCGGGAGAAGTGACGAGACGGCTCCGCCGCCGCTTCCGGGAGCCGTTGCGCATGCGCAGCCCGGCCCGGCGTAGCCTCGCCCGCCCTTCCTTCCCGGCGTGCGCCGCC
>VXBZ01011758.1:14106-27303 GCA_013399135.1 Heliornis fulica | reverse complement strand
CGTGCTGTGTGGTAGAGTCAAGTTCTTCCCCACAGCACCGTGGGCCTCAATGCCCCACAGCAGCGCGTGGCCCCAGCCTGGCAGAGCCCAGCAGCTTTCACATGGCCTCGGTCCTGCCCGTGCCTTGGGGTCCCCATCACCTTCACTCACCTCTGTCACAGCCCCTCTGCCCTGGAGCTCCTGGCCTCGAGTTGGGCTGCAGGAACAAAGCAGCTGCCTGCGAGCTCTCCCCGCAGCGATGGAGCCGGGGCCTGGCCCAGNCATTTCCTCTGCCCGGGGCTGAGCCACACTCGGAGCTGGCGGTGCTGGGGCCGTACCCGGGGTAAGTGTCCTGTCCCTGCCATGCCTGTCCTGCAGCTTGCCCTTCCCTTGACCCCCCACTCCCAGCGTGTTTTCACCCCGATTCCAGCAGCAGGTGAGCAGAGGGGGTACCCAAATCCCACCCCTCTTATCTCGGAGCTCCCTGCTCTGGTAAGTGTCCCCAGGGCCAAGCCATCCATGGCAGCTGGGTGACAAGTGCTCACCCAGGGTGGGCAGTGGGGAGGGACTAAGGGGGAGGAGGAGAGAGCACATCCTTGGGTGTTGGCCCCATCCAGGGTGATCCATGCCACGATTCCCTCACTGCTGAAGCCTTTGCTGGAGGTCATGAGGACCTGAGGTGGGTCCCAGCCCCAAGACCCCCATGTCCCCTCCCATAACCCCCTCTGTGGGCTCCTCATGGTGACCCGGTAGAGCTCTTCCTGGCTCCAGAACCACCACCTGGTGCTGCTGCTGACACACTGGGGTCTCTTGCCAGAAGGAGAGGGGTCCCCAGGCTCAGCCCTCCACGTTCTCTGTGTATGGGACAAGCAAGGTGATGGGACATCCGCTCTTTGCAATTCCTTGGTCCCCATCCTGTGGGTCCCTGTCCTGGGGCTGGGCTATAATATGACCCTGGCTCCATGCCCAAGGCAAGGGTGTGAGCGAGGTTCCCTGTGCTGCTCTCATGGCTCTTGTTCTGTTGGTGTGGGGGGTGGAACCTGTGCTGTTCCTGGATGGCTGCAGGTGGACAAATCCAGTGTCACTGTCTGGGCGACTCCTGGGTGGCACAACCCTGCCAGGAGGTGACCCAAAGCCTCAGAGCTCAGACTGATGCTCTCCCTTTCAAGCCACCCTGTGCTGGGCAGTGTCCAGGGGTGCAGGCAGCTGTCAACCCATCACCCACTGCCACCTCGTCCCCTCCGTGTCCCCAGGCAGGCGGTGGCAGAGCTGGGACGACATGGGGGACTGGAGCATGCCCATCGGCTCTCTGGGCGAGGAGGTGGTGGCCCGGCTCTGCGGGCTCCTGGACAATGCCAGCCGGGGCTGGCGCAAGCTGGCCGAGACGGCCAGTGCCGAGAAACGCTTCAAGTGTAGGTGAGGGATCGGGGCGTCTCCGGGTGTCCCTTCCCAAAGCACACGGGGACACAGCTCTGCCGTGGGTCCCTCATCACAGCCGCAGCCGGGGCTGGGGGCCCTGCAGTGCCCCCTGGCTGGGGTCCCCGGGCGGTGCTGAGCGCTGCGGGTGCCCCGCAGTGCGGAGGAGCTGGAGATGTGCTCGCTGAAGGTGCTGGAGCCCCACGGCAGCCCCACGCAGTGTCTCCTGCAGCTCCTGGCCGAGCGTGACTGCACCCTCAAGTACCTGCTGGGCTGCTTGGAGAGGATGGGGCACGCTCAGGCCTGCCAGGTCCTCAGCAGTGCCGGTAGGGACAGACTGCAGGTCCTGTGGGGTCTGGAGAGGGGCAGGGGGGAGGCAGAGGGGTCTGAGGAGCCCCCAGAGGGGATGGGATGGGGGTTAATGGGATGGGGTGGGGAGAAATGGGATGTGGTGGGAAGTGGATTGGACAGGTTGGGATGGGGTGAGAAGCGATGGGATGGAACAGGGTGGAAGGGGATGGGATAAGGTAAGGTGAGACAAGATGGAATGGGATGGACAGGATGAGATGGGGTGGGTGGGATGGAACTGAGTGGGGCAGAGGGCTGGGCTGGAACGGGATGGGACAGGACAGGCTGTGTGGTCAGGTGTGGGACAGGGTATGATGACACAGGGCAGGGTGGGACTGGTTGGGTAGGATGGTGTGGGACAGGGGTCTCAGCCAGCCCAGGCTTGTCCCTCCTCTCCCACAGTCCAGAACATGATCCGCATCACGGTGCAACCGGAGTCGCAGGTGGTGCCGCAGGGGACACGGGTGGCCCTGACCTGCTGGGCAACCGGCCCGCCGGGTCTCTCGTACCAGTGGTTCTGTGGGAGGCAGAAGGTGAGGTCCTGTTGTGCACCTGGGCCCCATCCATAGCAATGGCACCTGGATGTGTGGGACCACCTGACTCTTTGGCCCCTCCTATCTTGTAGATACCTGGAGCCACAGCCCCGGAGCTGGTGATCGACACGGCCGCCCCGCCGGGCCAGCCTGAGTGGTACATCTGCCGGGTGAACTGCGGGGCCACCTTCACCTTCTCCACATGGGCACATGTCCAGGTGGAGAAGAGCAGCAGTCCCAGCTCAGGTGGGCCCCAAGATCTGTGTCCCATGGGGCCCTGCATGTCCCATCGGGGCCAGGGTGGCTCCCACAGTTGCTTACCCCAGGGGCAGTGGGGTGGCACCCATAGGGCATCGCTTGCCACGTTCTGCCCTGGCTCAGCCCTGAGGGTGTCTGAGCTCCTGGGGTGACGGTGCCCATGGTGGACCTGAATGCCCTGTGTCCTCCTCATGCCTGCTGGCTTGTGTCACCCGTGGGTGCCAGGAGCCTGGGGGCAGCATGGTGGAGCCCGGCTATGGCCAGGTGCTGGATTTGCCACCCCATCCCCTCCCCAGCCAGCGGTTACTGTCCAACCATGGCGGGGCTGCAGATCCTGCAGCAGCCGCGGCCGTGCTGCCTGGCCGAGGGGGACACGCTGGCACTGGAGTGCAGAGCCATCGGCAACCCCCCGCCCCAGTACCAGTGGTTCAGGAACCGGCACCCCATGGAAGGCGCGCGGGCGCCCCGGCTCGAGGTATGGTGGGACACCCAGTTTGGCACAGCGTGGGTGGCACAGCGTGTCCCCTCCGTCAGCCACCTGCTCCTTCCCGCTGGCAGGTGAAGCTGGTGACGACAGCGGAGCGGGGCAGCTACTCCTGCCGTGTGTTCAACCTTTTCCACGAGGTGTGGAGCCAGGAAGTGGATGTGGAGATCGGTGAGAGCCCTGGACAACCCTTCATGGCCCCAACACCCTGTGGGGTGTCCCAGCTCTGCTCTGCTCCCCTGTAAAGTCCTCCCATTAGTACCCTGTGGTTTTGGGGGGCTTCAGCCTGTGCCAGCAGGTGCTGCTGTGCATGGAGCATGACTCCCCTCTTTGCTGCAGGCCCACGGCTCTTTGCCTCCGGAGGCTCCTGGCAGGAGGGAGATGGAGGTAGGTGGGTGCAGAGGGGACAGGTCCCTGCTGCACTCCCCAGGGGCTGCAGGGCCGTGCCCCAGCATTTTTCTCCTTCCAGGCTCCTCAGATCACGGCAGCCCCAGTCAGCTGTACGGTAAGAGCCTGCCCAGGAAGGGCTGGTGGCCCCGTGGGGCTGTGATTGTCCCCAGTGTCACCCCACGAGAGTCCACTCAGCCCAGAGTGCTGTGAGTGCAGCATGCCAGGGAGAGCAGACCAATGAGGCAGGGATGCTGCGGGTCACCCCAGTACCTGAGGACACAACTGGGTGTCCTACCTGTGGGCTGAAGGTAGTGGGGACAGCAGGAGCATCCTGATCCTCAGCACCTCGCTCTCCCGTCCTGGCAGCCACCGACAAAGTGGCCCTGCTGCTCGGCAACATGCACTACCTGCACCACAAACACCTGAAGGCGCCCATGGTGGACGTACACGCCCTCAGCGCCCTCCTCCGCCAGCTCGACTTCAAGGTGGTCTCGCTGCTGGACCTGCGCAAGGCCGAGATGGAGATGGCCGTCAACGAGTTCCTCCTCCTCCTCGACAAGGGTGTCTACGGTGCGTCGGTGCTCGACGGGGTGACAGCCAAGAAGAAACTGGGTGGTTTTCTTTTTTTCCTGGAGTGGACTTGGTGTGGGGGTGGGTGGGGGCAGCTGGGTGAGAAATGGTGACCAGGGATGTCACCCGGTGCCTGTCCCTCCGAGCAGGTTTGCTCTACTACGCCGGGCACGGCTATGAAAATTTTGGCAACAGTTTCATGGTGCCCATCGACGCGCCCAGCGCCTACACCTCCGCCCACTGCCTGTGCGTGCAGCGCGTGCTGCAGAGCATGCAGCAGCGCCGCACCGGCCTCAACATCTTCCTGCTCGACATGTGCCGCAAGAGGTGACCCAGCACTGCCACCAGCTTGGGGACAAGCTGCCATGCTGGGAGGTCCCAGCACACGGGCACCCATGGGTTCTTGAGGGAGCTGAGCGGGGTGTCCTTGGGGTGTCATCCACCTCCTTTGGTTTTTCTGGGTGCCCAAGGCATGCCTGCCCCAGTTGAGCCAGCAAATGCCACAATGGGTGGGCAGAGGGACATGGGGAAGCCCCTGGGGTGTGGGGTCCCTTGGGTTGGGTTTGGGTGGGGGGTAGAGGGTCCCAGCTTTGCCTGGTGGCACTTCTCTTGCAGGAACTTCAATGACGACGTCATCCCGCAGGTCGGTGTGCTGCAGGTCACGGCCAACATCGTCTTCGGCTATGCCACGTGGGTGTCCCCCTGCCCACCCCGAAGTGCAGACAGCTGAGCTGAGCATCCCCCCTGGTGCAGAGTGGGGCCGGTTCTCAGCCCCCCACCATGGCTCAGCCCTGTGTGCACTTGGCATCTTTCTCCTCCGCGTATTGGCAGCACCTGCCCCTCTGGGCAATGCTGGAGGCAGCAGGCGAGCAGCGGTGCCCGGTCCCTTGTGGGGCACAGAGGTGCCCATGGTGCTGCTTGGCATGAGGCAGATGAAGCCCCGAGGCTCCTCAGGAACACCAAGATTTGGGCTGACAAAGCATCCCGGATCCGGCCGCGCTCCCACCTCTCCTCAACAGGGAGGCTGGATGGGTGGGCAGGCCATGGGTAGAGCCATGGGCTGGTGGCTCTGGCTTCTCCATGGCTGTCACCCTTGTGGGGGCTGGTTCCTGAGGGAGGGACAGAGCCTGTGGTGGCCCACTGCTCTCCGTCCCCACAGGTGTGCGGATGCTGAAGCCTATGAGCTGAGCCAGGGCGAGCTCTCCAACGGCATCTTCGTCACCTACCTCAAGCGCTGGCTGCTGGAGGACGAGAAGATCACGGTGCTGCTGGACAAGGTGGCTGAGGGTAAGTGGGGAGAGGCAGGGGATGGTGAGCC
This sequence comes from Heliornis fulica, assembly GCA_013399135.1. NCBI lineage: Eukaryota > Metazoa > Chordata > Aves > Gruiformes > Heliornithidae > Heliornis > Heliornis fulica. Next base: position 22,007 of record VXBZ01011758.1, on the reverse strand, counting down.
CACCCTGCCAGCAGTGCCCACTGACCCGCCATGCCCCTCACAGACATGGGCACGCTGGAGATCACGCGGGGCCGGCAGGCGCTGGAGCTCCGCAGCAACCTCTCTGAGAGACGAGCCCTGACCGACCCCATCCGCCCACCGGCTCAGGACGAGTCCTCTGCCAGGAACCTGCAGTGGGCCAAGGCTCACGGTGAGGGTCACAGCCACCGCTGGCACAGAGCTGCCAGCCCAGCAGCAGGAGCATCATGTTGGAATCCCTGCTTCACGGGGACTCCCGTGTCACCTTGCCTGTGGGTGCAGCTCCAGCTCGGAGCTCGGGTCCAATCCCTGGACTCCCTGTCCCCCCCAGTCCTGCCGGAGAGCCGGCACCTCTGCTTCGACTGCGGCGTCATCGTCCAGCTGGGCTTTGCCGCCGAATTCTCCAACATCATGATCATCTACACCTGCGTGGTGGCCGTCCCCAACGACATCGCGACGTGCGAGGCCAAACTCACCGATATCCCTGAGGTGGGGGCGGGTTGACGAAGCCTGTGCCAGGGCGATGCTGGGGAGAAGGGTGGTGGGACCTGTGGTGGTTTTCACGGTTGGGTGCTGCCCGTGGCAGGAGCTGGACGTGGATCTCAAGTGCACCAACAAGGAGAGCCCTGAGGAGGTGGGCAGCCCGCTGGCATCCGCCTGGAGCCCCGGCTGCCCCTCCTGCTGCCTCTACAGCCGGCTCTGCGGCTTGCAGAAACTGCGGGTAAGGGCCATCTTTCTCCTCCAGTCGGGGCGGGACTACAGCGTGGCCCAGGGTGGGTGCCCACCCTGGGGGTGGCCCAGGGTGGGTGCCCACACTGCTGGTGCCCCCCCACAGCAGGAGCTGGTGTTCACCGTCTGCCTGCAGTACCGCTACCGCGGCGTGGATGACTTCGTGGAGGAGAGGCAGACAGTGAGCGTGGGGAAGCCGCTCATCGCCAAGCTCAACCTGCGGCTGGCGGCCTCCCCCTCACCACCGCGCAGCCCCCTCTCCGCTTCCCCCCCCAGGAGCTGGGGGGCAGCAGGAGAGTCCTGGGTCAACACCCCTGAGGAGAACCTGAGCCCTGAGGGTTCTGGCTCCCATGGCCTGTAGAGGGACAGGCCCCTCCATGCCCCCACCTTGTCACCTTTGTCTCTTGGGGTCACATCTGTCCCACTGAGGGGGTGGAGGTGAGCGCTGGGTGGGGTGAGCCCCATCCTGCCCTGTGCTGGGGGGCACGGGGCTTGCTGTGTGCTGTGGTTGGGTTTCCTACCACAGTGGCTACCAGCAGCACCGGCCCCTGGCATGGTCCCATGAGCTGGGACAGTGTCACCACCCTGTGCCAGGGTGCTGCCAGCCCCATGTTGTCCCCAGGTGCCATCAGCCCCATAAACAGGCTGCTGTGAGGCCCATGTCCCCTGGCATGGCGCTGCCAGACCCACGTGCCAAGTTAGTGCCAGCCCCGTGTGCCAGGTCACCACCTGGCAGCACGGGGGGCAGAGTGCCCAGACCCCACGGCTCAGCTGGCGCGAGGCGTCGCGCCGGGGCAGGGTTGGGTTCCTTCAGGCCTAGGAGAAATAGAGAGAAATAAGCAGATTAGGGGGCAAATCCCGCCAGAGGGGATTAAAGGGGGTGGGAGCTGGAGGGCTCCTGCACTGCCACAAGGGGCTGGGAGAACCCCCTGGAGCCCCCCCAACCTGAGCTCCCAGTAGCTCCCAGTCCTCCCAGTAGCTCCCAGTCCTCCCAATACCACTCTACGCACAGGGTTGGACTGGCCCCATCTGGGCCGTGATTTCAGGTAGGAATTTATGAGGAAAACCCACCTTTTATTTGGATTTTCCCAAGTTTTTCCCCACGTGCCACCATCCACGAGCAACGTGGGGTGAGCTCCACCGGCCCCAAACCAGGGAAAGCCCCGCTGAAGAGGGAAGGGCTGGTGGCTCCCCACTCCTGAGCTTTTCCTGCATTTAAAGGGATTTTAAAATCTTTGGCCAGAATTATTGCCTATTTCTGCACTAAGCACCGGGGCACCTGCAGGAGACAAGGAAGAACCGAACCCTCACCTCACCAGTACCCCGACATGATGTGGCAGTGCCACCCATGCAAATTAGCTCATTTAAATAATTTGCATAACCCACCCACCCAAGGAACCTGGAGAGCTGCATCTTCCGGGGGGCCGAGGGGGCCTCTCCATGCCCTTTCGGGTGGCGGTTGCAAGAGCGGAGGGGGGGTTGCAACATCCTCGCCCCAATTAGGCTCCGATCAAACGGGTCGGGGGGTGCCGAGCCTCCCGCTCTCCACGCCAGCCGGCTTTTGTTGGTGCTCTGGAGGCCGAGGGGTGCCCCGGGCTGGCGCCAGCCTTGGCAATTATGTCATGTGAAAAGCGCAGCCCCCATTGAGTGCGTCCCTTCCCCCGGATCAAACCCCATTACTTCCGCGGCCGTTGCTTCATTATCTCCCCGCCGGAGAACGCCTCTGCCGGGGCCGCTTCACCGCGGCCTGGGCCCATTAGGCGGGTTGGGGAGCCGAGGGAGCATCGATTATGCGTTTAATGGGTTGTTAAAAGTTTAATTGTCACTAACGAAGCAGACGAGCAGCAGCAGCCGGGGGACGGGGGACGAGGAGAAGGGTCTCATCGGGGTCACTGCCTCGTCTGGCCTGGTGGCATCCCGGCCGGTCCTGCCTGACCCCAGGGCTCTGAGGATGTCGGGGTCCGGCACTGGGGCTGTTGGATTGGGGGGTGGGGGAGGCTGTAGCTGGGTGTGCTGGTGCTGAGCGGGGTCTGGGCTGTGTGGGGACATGGTAGGGATGCCAGGGACACTGGGCACCTGCTCGCCCAGGGCTGAGTCTCTGTCTTTCACTATCTCAGCCGTGCTTTGGTACCTCAAAGCCACCACCAGTTTGGCCATCTCTGTGGGGCTGTGCTGGCCCTCGCTGCCACAGTAAAGGTGCCAGTGACACTGGTTGTGCCCTAAGCCCTGCCAGCAGGCAGGCAGGGTGTCCCTGGGGCTTCAGAGCCACACCAGGCACCCTGGGGCCACAGCACCTTGCCGCCACCACCCTGTTCCCACCTGGCTCAGTCAAACCAGCACCATGTTCCCCCCACTGCAGGGACCCCAGGGCTCCCAGCTGGCCCCCTCCTCCTGCCAGCCCTGTCTGGGGCTGCAGGGTCCCTCAGCCACCCACCCTTCTGCCGGCACAATTACAGCAGCTTTGTGCAGCCAACATGTGGCCGGACGGACGGCCCTGGGGAGCAATTAGGGCAGGTGGGTGCCAGGCAGAACCCCCACCCCCCGAGGGATGGCTGAGCAGATGCCCCACGACATGCTGACGAGGATGTAACAAGCTGACGAGGACGTGGTGCAGCACAGAGCTGGTCCCAGCCTGCAGCCAGGGCCACATCTGGTTGCCCATGCCCAGATCTGGCCCCAGCCCTGCCTGCAACATCCTGAGGTCACCCAGGCTGTTATCCCACGTTATGTCCCACCCCCCCTGGAAAGCTCCTTGCTCTGCAGCTCCAGCAGGTTAATGAGTAGTCCCACTAATGAGTGGCACGGTGGGCAGTGCCAGGGCAGCACTGGACTCCAGCACGCGGCAGCCGTTCAGCTCATCTCTTTACTCATGATACAACTGGCGTCTCGGTGTCGGTTCATCTACCGGCACAACCGGCGCATCGTGCCCTGACGTGACTAAAACCATCCCCCCAAGTACTCCCTACGAAACTAGAGCTTTTCTGTTCAGTTTTGTTTAAATCTGCAGCATTAAAAAAAAAAATAATAATAATGGGGAGGGGTCTGGGGAAAGGAGGTGTCCGACCAAGGGCGGTGGTGGCCCGGTGGGATGCCTGAGCCTTGGCCAAATCCACAGCCCTGACTGGTGTCTCAGCAAGGCAGAGGGGCTGTGGGCAGCTGCTGGGGTGCTCCCCTGTGGCAGGGTCCTGCCAGCACCCCAGGGTGCTCCCCTGTCACCCCTGGGGGGAGATGCAGCCTGGCATCCCTGCCCCACGCCAGCTTTGGTCCTGCTGACCATCCCACTGTGACCCTCCTCACGCGCCGTGGGGCCGAGCCGATGCTGGGAGCAGGAGCCAGGGGCCAGCAGGGCCGGAGTGGGGTGTTCATCAAATGGGCTGCCAGGTCTTGTCAATGGTCTGAATGTGCTCCTTGGCTTTCATGCGGAGTGAGGCGATGCTGGAGCTCCTCTGGTCCACCTCCTCCAGCGGGTACTTGTCCACAAAGGTGGTGCCACACTGGTAGGGCGCCGGAGCCATGGGCTGCATGCCCTGCGCCATCGGTGGCGGGGTGTTGAGGAAGGAGTGCCCACCATAGGGGGGCTGCAGGGCCTGGGGGGCTCCCATGAAGCCAGGGATGCTGTGGACCGTGGTGGCGCTGGAGATGGGGGATGTCAGCCATGGGTCAAGTGGGAGGGAGTTGCTCATGGGCCCCACGTTGGGTGTCATGGGGGGTCGGTTGAAGGAGAGCACGGGGGTGTCATGGAGCTTCATGGAGCTGGCCTCCATCTTCTCCTGCCGCCTCCACTTGGCCCGTCGGTTCTGGAACCAGACCTGTGAGGTGAGAGCCAGGGTGAGCCCCACCAAGCCCAGATGGTCCCTTGCAATGTTCCCCACGTGTGGGGTGCTTCACTGTGCTGTATCCCACACGGGATGCCCCACAGGGTTCCAGCAATCCCCAGCAACCCCCACAGCTCGGCCAAACTACTCCGGCACATCCCAGAGACCGAGGGCATCTCTGAGGGGTGGCGAATGAGAAGGTGTCACTGCACAGCCCCTGCCCTCACTGCTCCACGGGAATGCCACCCCAGCCCCAGAAACACCCACCCAGTCCCCAGGATAATGTTATCCGACCTTCCAAAGCACCTTGGTAAAACTTTTAGAAGTCAAATCACCCCAGTTGTACCAAAACCCAGCAGGAACAAGAGGGACCAGCCAGGCAAGGCCAGTGGTGATGTCTTGCCCCATGGGAGCTGCTTGTTCAAATACTGGTCCCTGTGTCCCCAGAGCCCCTGGCAGCACGAGGCACGGGCTGGCTGCTGGACGATGCAAAGGGGGAGTGACAAGGGGCTGAGGAAGGGTTGTCTGGTCACAGCTGTTGGTGGACACTGGGCTATTGTGGTGGGAACTTCATGTCCAAAGGAAGGGCGATGAAGCTGGTGAAGTGTCCGGAGCAGAACTGTGAGGAGCAGTTGAGGGAACTGGGGTGGTTTAGTCTGGAGAAGAGGAGGCTGAGGGGAGACCTGCTCACTCTCTATAACTCCCTGGAGGGAGGGTGTAGCTGGGGGGTTGTCAGTCTCTTCTCCCAAGTAACAAGCGATAGGACAAGAGGAAATGGCCTCAGGTTGTACCAAAGGAGGTTTAGATGGAACATCAGGAAACTCCTCTTCATCCAGAGGGTTGGCAAGCACTGGAACTGCCCAGGGCAGTGGGGGAGTCCCTGTCCCTGGGGGATTTAGAAGATGTGTAGATGTGGCACTTGGGGACAGGGTTTAGGGGTGGCCTCAGCAGTGCTGGGTTAATGGTTGGGCTTGATGATCTTTAAGGTCTTCCCAGTGCCTTCGTCACTTCATCTCCCTGCCCCTTTCTTTTTCTTGCCCAGTCAATCCCAGGGGCAGGGGGGAGCAGACCAGCAGGACCTCAAGCTCTACTCCAGGCTGCACTTTCACCATAGACCCTTCTCCTGAAGCCCATGGAGCAAAACCTTATCAGACCTACTGCTCCCCGCCCCCGCCCCAAGCTTAAAACCCCCAAATCCATGATGATCTTGTGCTTTCCCAGCTCTAAAACTGGAGCTGGGAGCAGAGCAAAGCTCTCCAGGGCCAGGGTGGTCCCTGTGCCACCACCCAGGGGACAGGCCCAGGGTCATCCCTACCTGCACGCGGACCTCCGGCAGGTTGACCTTCATGGCCAACTCCTCGCGGCTGTAGACGTCGGGGTAGTGGGACTTCTCGAAGGCGCGCTCCAGCTCGTGCAGCTGGTAGGTGGTGAAGGTGGTGCGGTTCCTCCGGTGCTTCTTCTTGGGTTGCTCTTCCTCAGTGGTGGCCGGCGGGGTGTCCTCACCGTCCCCTGGCTTCCGGAGCTCACCCAGGTCCCCCTCACACTTATTCAGGAACATGGCGGCACCTGTGAGGGGATGGTGACCGTTAGCTGGGGCACGGGGACGTCAGAGACCCCATGAAACCCCAGGCATGGGATGGATGGATGGATGGATGGATGGATGGATGGATGGATGGATGGATGGATGGGGTGGCCCCAGAGACATGTTATGCAAAAGTCTAGTCCTTTCTTCTGTCACAGCGTTATCTCAGGGCCACGGTGTCCTGAGGACGACACCCTGGGCACCCCACCCTTGACTTCACCATGAGCTGCAACGAGGCCAATGTGCCCACCCAAAGCCAAAACCCAAATTTCACCTCGAGTCACGGACTTTATGAAAGCGCCATCACTGAGAGCCGACCCGGCCACGGCACGGAGAGGACCAAGCCCAGGTTGGCTCCCTCCTCCCAGCCCAGCTCCTCTCCTCCAGTGCCTCTTCCCCAAGGCTGTGTGTCTGCCCCAAACCACAGGAGGATGAGTGTGGGTCCCCAAGCGTGGCTGGAGCAGCCTGGCCCCGGCCCCCAGCTAATAACCGTTTTTCTGCACACTTATAAGCATTTTCAACCCTCACAACGTTTCATCTTTAAGCTTTTTATCCGGCATCTGAAATCTTCCTGCAGTATTTACTGGGGATTAAGGGTCCCTTTCTACCGTGGGGATGTCGACAAACATGGAAATGGGGCAGAAATCCGTAATCCTGGGGCACTTCTGCCAAGGGGAAGGTGCTGCATCACCCGGACCCGCTGGCGACGGTTTGGTTAATGCCCCATGGGTGCAAGGAGGGAGGGGTGAAGGGGGTCCCGAGGGTGCGGCACGTGGGGGTGGGTGTTGGGTGTTGCACGTGGGTGGGTGTCTGTGGCATGCACGGTGAGTGTGTGAGGTGTTGGAGCGGGCAGTGTGCCCACAGCAGGTGCCCGTCTGTGAGCGCACGGGGATGTGTGGGCCGGTGTGGGGTGCCCAGGGTGTGGGAGCAACCTGTGTGCACTGGGCTGAGCGTGAAGCGTGTGCCCAGGGCAGGTTGTGCCACGTGCCCGTGGCGTGCAGCGTGTGCGGTGCCCAGGGCACAGTGCCCGTGTGCCCCCCCAGGGCACACCGTGTCCGCATGCAGCACACGCAGTGAGCGTGCAAGGGGTGCAGCGTGCAGGGTGCGTGTGGGCACGGCACAGGGGTGCGGCGGGCGCAGTGTGTGTGCAGTGCCCAGCAGTGCCCACGCTGCCTTTGCGTGTGCTGTGCCCCGTGTGCGCAGCGGAGGGGCACAGCGCAGCTACGCCCAGGTTGTGCAGCGTGTGCCAGCGTCTGTCGGTGCTGTGCCCGCTCCGGGCGTGTGGCATGTGTGGGACAGTGGCACAGTGTGTACGACACCGGCAGCGCACGCCCAGGGGCTGCACGTGTAGTGTGTGTGGGCAGTGTGTCTGTGGCGTCAGCATGTGCGGCTCTGGGAGCTGGGGGTCCCCCACAGATGCCCCATGGCCACTCACAGGGCACATTGTAGCCCCAGGGGGTCTGGGTCCAGCCCTGCTGCCACACTGGGCTGCAGTCCCGGGGTGCCCTGGGGGGAGTTGTGAGCCAGGGCAGGGGTGCTGTGCCCCGAGGCAGGGGGGAGGGGGTGCTGGGAGGATCAGGGGTCCCGTTGTCACTGTGTGACCATCGCAGCATGTCCCAGAGCTGGGGACACGGGGAGTGGAGGGGGGTCCCTTGCCACCATCCCGCTTGCACTTACCCGCTTCTCATTTGCGCAGCTCCACACCTGCAAAGGAGAGGGGAGAGGGGGTGAGCACCCAGAGCTGGGGCACGGACACC
>VXBZ01011756.1:649692-660820 GCA_013399135.1 Heliornis fulica | reverse complement strand
TTTCCTTCCTGCTAGCTTCCCCACAGCAATGGCAAGTGACAAATAGGTTGCTTTGCTACATTTGCCTCAGGCAGTAGATGTTCACTTGGTCAGTAACAATCTACAGGTGAACAGAATGCCAACCCTAACCCAGGCTCCAGAGCTGTATTTGAAACAGGGAAATAATAGGAATTTCTCTCATCCACCTTCATCTCTCCTTTAGGAAAGTCCTACAGGGGCTCTGAAAATGGATTGCTAAAAACATAATGTGGATAGAAAGCATAAGTTATTCTGTGGTGTTGATTACCATGAGAAGGGTTTTATTGTATGTTTTTCATGCACTGTACATCCAGTGGTAAATTACACCTTGAAGGTCATTTGTCATAGTGCTAAGACTCTAATTGAACTTATCCATTTTCCAGCACACTGTGCCAAGAGCTGTCTGCCTTCATTTCTATCTGACTTTTTAACTCTTCCCAAGAGGGAAGGTGCTTGTTGCTGTGTACACATGTGGCCCCAAGGATGTAGGCAGTTACTACTATGGGTGGTCCAGCTGGATGTGCAAACCCGAGCACGTGAATGAATGTTTCCATAAATGAGGCTACTGTGAGATCTTGCAGCAGGCTGGTGTAAGTTTCGTGATAATGAAAATACAATAAATTATCATGGAAAAACCTCTGTGATTTTTTTTTTCATAATCTCTTAAAACTCTGAAAAATTGTTGTTAATATTCACTGTAAACCTACTGTTTCCAAGCTTACCCGAACAGCTACATCGAGCTTGTGGTTCAGTTGTACAAATTGAAGAGGGAATGATCTTTTGGTTGCTTAACCAGAAGAGAACTGCAGTTGAAAGCAGACAGGATTGCATTTGGCATACTTGTGTATTCTTTGAGACAGCTCTTAAAAAAACCCAAACAAAACAAAAAAAAACCCAACAAAAAAACCCCCAAAACCCCCCAAATTGTCTGAAAAACATTGTCTCATAATAGGAAGCTCTTGTAAAGCTTCCAAGGCTTGCTTCAGCTGCTGTGGGGCAGTATGGATCATGATGGTGGTGGACCACTAGTTTACTTGGCAATGGGAGACCATGTTCTGCCTCTGTGATGACCAAATGACCAACCTGTTGGCCACTGTGTGGACAGCCCATCCTAAAGCCTCCAAGGCTCTCTGTGTCCATGGAAGAGAGTGTTTGGCAAGGTCCACCCAAGTTTAAACTTCTCATTGTCTGCTAAGCAGATTTTGCAAGTTAAACCTTCTTTATGCCCTCTGTGCAAATGCTGTTAGTTGTTAGTCAAGAAATAGCAGGTCTCCTTGTAAGCAGCCTCAATGGTAATTAAAAAAAAAAGGAAGAGTGGATTTTAAATGATACATTACAAATATGTTAAGACTCAGGCACATGTAATGGATCTGTGCCAGGAATTTCCAGAGGACCCCAAAGGAGTTAGGGCACAATTCCCCAAAGGAGTTAGGGCACAATTTCATCCATAGAGATGGGGAGTGAGTGAGTCAAAGCAGTTCTGTGCTGCAGCCACAATAAGAGCAGCCTCATGCAATGATTATACAAACAGTCCCTGCAAGACCTCCATTACCATGACCATTAGTGGATACAAAAGATTGATCTACTATCTTAGAGGAGAAGGAATAAAGCATGTAAATTTATATGTTCACACTGAACCTTTCTTCACACCATAGTGCAATTACAAAATATCAGAAGAGGAACTTTGTCTACAGAGCATTACTAAATCAAGTCTTTGAGGGAAATTAAGTATTTAACATAATTGTTTTATTTATAACGATCGCTTAGGGCTCCATAACTACAAAGCTTGGTTAATTTTTATACCCTAATAGCTTGTTCTTGCATTTATTACTCAGTCACATCAAAATCATGTATCTAACTTCCTTACAAAAATCATTTGATGTACTCTTCAAAAAGCAAACCCTTTTCTGGATGGAGGTGACAGCAATATCTCATGCTAAATAATAATAATAAAAACCCCCATTACTGTAGGTCAATCTTTTTATTTCCTTCCAGATTTCCTATGTAGTCAGACATCCTCTTTTTAACCTTAGCTCTCCATATTTATGACTGATAGCTGTAATCAGTGTTTTGGAGAGATGTTATTTACCTTAGTGATGGGCTAGGCATGTTCTGTTAAAAGTGAATTTACTTTTAAAACAAGTTTTTCTGCATTGTCAACAAAAATGCTGTCCTAGTTCTTGTTCATTAGAAATACAGAGAGTAAATTATCCTGGTTTTCTTTACAGTGTGATACAACATGTCTCTTGCAGTCTTTTCATCTCTAGTCCCAGTTCCTGAATAATTTGCTTTCAGTGCAAAGGAATATGCAATAACTATGGTGTATAATGATACCTACAGAATATTACTCTGAAAGTATGTCTTAATATGTGTATGACAGACCATCAGATATGACAGACTATGTGATTAAGAAAGTACCTATTAAATGGAATAGGAGAGAAACTGATAATTATACAGTAGGGTATGAAATAATGGATGTACTGACACTTTATAGAAATAACAGTTTTAAAAAAAAAAAAGAAAACCCTCTTCAAAAAATTGAGTAGGGGTGACACACTTCTGGAATGGTTCCTCGGCTTTCAGGAACCTTAAGCCACTCCAGGAAAGGAGTTTTTGATGTTTGAGAAGGTCATGATTAATTCCAAAGATGTCACTGCTGCCAAAGGGTGACATAGATTGATAAGATGTGTCTCAGGATGGCCTAAATGATTTGATGAGAAGATAAAGGTATGATTCAGCATTGAAAAAGAATTAAAGATAGAGCAAATAAACACTAAAGAAATGAAACTAGGGGAAAAAACTAGGGAAATGAAAATAGGATTGAATAACAATAACACTGTCAAAAAAAGGTAAAAGAGTGAAATATCAGTGGCCTAATGCCAGGAACTGGTATGGGGTTTGGAAAGAAGAACTCAGACTAGGGGAAAAAAATCCTGAAGAAGGAAGGATGGATCAGAGGCTCCTCCCTGGAAGGCTGCCTGTGGTTTCTCTTTAATGAACAACAGCTTTGATTTAAGAACCACGCAGTGCTCGGCTTTCTCTGCTCAAAACTTCTCTCTACCTTCTGTAGCAGCTTTTGGACTCTCTCAGGTGTGTGGACAGGAACCTGATACTGTATTTGTTAGGGTGGAAGGGTGTGAGTGGGCTGGTAACTAGAATGGGAAATAATGAAGAGTCGATAGTTTTGTCTTAACCCAACAAAGAAGGAAAATGGGCTGTGGTGAATGGTGTGTGGGGCTGAGGTGAAGCCAGTAGACAGCATGAAGTGATAATGAAAGTTACACCCAGTGTAGTCCCCTAGAAAGAGGCCAAAAATTAGTTTCACAGTAGTTCTGATATTTTTTTCCTGTAAACTTCAGCTCTTTCAGCAAATTAAAAGTCAATTGTAGGACAAAGCAGAACTGAAATTCCTCTAAATGTTATTAAGAGAAGACTTCAATTTCCTAGGGAAGAGCTAAACCAAGCATCAAAGTGTAGCAGCATGGCATTTCTTTTTATTTTTAATTCTTCATGTCACATTTTCATTGGACACATCAGAGAAAGAAGCAGGCAGGCTGTTTTGGCTTTAATGTTTGAGAAAGAGAAGAAATAAGTAATTCAACTTCAAGCAGATGTAAGAACAACATAAAAGATGCTGTTTTGCGGGAGCCGGTAACATTAGATAATCAATTGTAGAAACCCCACGTTTCTGTTTAGCTGCTTTTCTGTGCTAGATCTTAGGGCTGCCAGCAGCAATCATTGGGTAAATGAGAAAACAAAATGGTAATTGAAAATTCACTTTAAAAAGCAACTATCAAAATAAAGCCAGGTATGTGCATCCCAGAAAGAGAAGCTATGCAAACCTAATGGATTATGTTAAAAGGAAAGAGCTGGCGGGTGAGATTAATCAAAGTGAAAAGCGCTGAAGGAGCTTCGTTGAATGTTTGAAGAATAAAGGATGTGTATTATTAGCAAAAAAAACCCAACCAACTCACTATTCAAATCCAGACCAAAACTAGAGCAGAAGCTGAAAAACTTTTAAAATGTAAAGAACTAGAGACCGAGTCCTGTGCTGGGACCGATGCAATCGGGACTGAGACCCTCTCGGCCCAGAAGGAAAGCAGGCACTGTGCTTTTAGAGGTTACTTGGTGTGCTGAGGGAGAGGTACAGGATGTATGGACATGGCTGCTGGGGAGCATTTTGTCTCATCTCATCTCAGTCCATCAATAGGGAATTGCTTGTGTGTGTATCATGCTGTGCAGGAGGCTGGAAAGGAAGAGATAGCTGATAATCTGCAAAGTAAAAATAAAAATCCCACCCAAACATCACCCCAAACCCCAGCAATTCAGATAGCAGTGTAAGCTATGAAACCTATGGGTATTTAAAGCAGATCAAAATAAAAATATGAACCTTCAGTAGCCCACAACTTAGTACCACTTTCAGCAGGAGAAGCATTTCCATCAGTTTCCTTTGCTTGGAGTTCTTGAAGCTGAATCTTTTCATCTGAAGTCTCAAAGATGACTTTTTTTTTCCTCACTGTTAGCCTTAGGGAAAAAAAAAAGTCACACCTGATCTACTGAGACACTGGGCTCTTACTACTTTTGGCCTTGCAGCATTCCCGCTGCAGCTCTCTTAGTGAAATAATATACAGGATATAGGGAGGAGAGAGTGCAAGTCTGCTTGAAGGAAACCTTGCCATGAATGCACACTTATGTGTTGTGAGTATGTGACATCCAGGCTTTTTTTTTCCCAAATGTTTCTCTTTCTACTCTTCTAAGGTGGGATGAGCAGCCCCACCAAGCAGGGCACCAAGTATGAAGGAAGATGCAAGGATTTTGTACTGTTAGAAAATAAGTTAGTGTTTCAAATTAGTAGAAAGATGAGAAAATTCTCTTGATCTCTAAATAAGCTAATTATTTGTGTTCATTTTAAGAATTAATTCTGAATTTAGATTCCAAGTGTAACTTTCCAGAAGTTGCCCAAGACTAGATGTCCATCATGTTAAAGGATGAACTCCTCTTGCTTTCCACACCGCATTACAGCGGGACTTCTGTGAATGTGGTCCATATCCTTAAGGATTAACCTTAAGGTGGAAAAAGCTCTCTGTCTGCCACCTGAAAGTTAAAAGTAACGTTCAAACTTGACTCTTGTTATTCTTGGGGCTCATCTGGGTGTCTGCTTGTGGGGTTAAGGGCTGAAGGGTCAGTGTCACAGTGTTAGAAGAAATGATTTCACAGTTCAGTCTCATAGCAGGAGCATTTTGTTTTCCTTCCTTCAGATGCCTTGTTTGATCCAGACATAATCTGTTATAAAACCCTCCTCCTTAGGAGAGGTTCTCAAGAGACACCTACTCCACTATATGAAAGGATAACCCATCCATTTAGCTGTGATGTTGGCAACGTCCCCAAGTACTAAATTCCCTTGATGCATTCTCAAAGTCTGAATGCTAAGAAACTCATCCATTTTCAGAGTAGATTTTAATTCTGTTAATTAATTATTAAGCAATTACATACTCATGTAGAGTCAGCATGCTTTGAGGAAACAACTAAAAAAATCAAAAGGATTAAAAAAAGCTACAAGGCATAAACATGTTAAATTTCCAATTTTTAAAACTAACCTTACAAGCACATAAACATTTTGTTAAATCATACAGATCTTAGAATAAAATACATATTTAAGCTGATCATCTTTGTCTGGAAAGATTTCATAAAGTAAATTATAAATGACTATTTTGACAAAGCAAAAATTGTTTTTCTCTATAGATTAGTAGACTCAATTATTTGTTCATGTCACATTTACTGCTATAAATCTGTCAACTGCAGCCTAATTACACCTGGTTTATATGTGACATTGTACCCTATTGTGTAGAGGCTGAGCTCTGTTTGGAATGGGTCAGTAGCAGATCAATCCTGATTAACTCTGAATGTCTCTGTGACAGATCCACTGATAGCTGAGGTGTAGTTCTGACTGTGCAGCATGACAGGGTCATGTCACTGTGGGCAGATCAAATGGCATCTTTACTTTCCTCTCCAACACCTATAAATAGGATTGGATTATGTTGTGAGCATTTGAGGCACAAGGCTGTAGGGATTTTTATTTCCTTATGCCTGAAGTGCAGTTGCTGTTGCTAGATCACTATGTGACTGCCATTGAATTGTAATATATACCTATAATGTTAATAATGTGGTGACATTATTAAGATTTGATCTGTTATATATTCATGTGATTAGTTTCATGGCCTTAAATATAATTATCCATATGAATTAAGAAACAAAATTTATGAAACTGAAGTCTGCACTGCACATTTTCAAAGGGGATTCTTTTTTTGTTTAAATTCTGATTTCACTGGAATTCAAGACAAAGAAAATGGGTTCTGCAAACACTATGAAGACATTTCTTTCTTAACATTTGTAAAAGCTTATTTCTGAAAATGTATAATTGGTAGCTGAGGCATAATTAGAACAAAGTACTGCTGCTTTGTAGATATGGTAGAATTTGCTTTAGCAAGCTGGTGTGCAGAAGGCATTTTGTGCTTCAACAAGTTAAATTCATTTTTTCATTTAGGAAAATTTGCAGATAATTAGGTTTAGTGCATTGCAGATGTGTAAGACCCACTTGTTGCAGGAGAAATCAAGCTGTATTGCAGGCAGTTTTGGCTATAGAGCTGTGCAATTAACCGTTATCGTTGCATTGGGTCATGAGGGAGTACATCTGATTAGCATAATTAAATTCAGCAGATGAGACAAACTGCATTTGAACATAGAAAACTCCATTTGAATATAGGAAAAAGTGTCACTGTGAGGGTGACAGAGCCCTGGAACAGACTGCCCAGAGAGGTTGTGGAGTCTCCTTCTCTTGAGAGGATTGTAAAAATATTCAGAGCACAAAAGTCTCGGACTAAGAAACAGTTTCAAGTCATAGATGTAAAAATCCCAGAGCTGAGTCTTTAAGTGGATAAAATATGCACATGAATCAAGCTGAAAAAGTGGATTTAAACATAAATTAGGGGAGTTGTTTTTTTTTTTTTTATAACAGTATTGGAATTTTTCCACAAATTAAGATGAATGGGGTTTTGCATCCACTTTGTTAAATATTGTGTTAAAAATAATCAAATACTTCAAATTTAGCTCTCTAATATTCAGGAGTCCTACATTTGGCATAAAAGGGTGCACACAGAAGCATGTAAATATATTATAATCTATAAGATATTTTAATGAATTACAATTTGATTTTCAGAATAAAGAGCCTGTTAATTATGTTCAATGCTTTCAGTTTATCTGAAGCTATATTGCTTACTGCTAAAAAACCCCAAAGGACCAGGAGTGCCCAATTTGTCCTCGCTTTGTTCTCTTATTTAGGCTGCAACCTTTCTTTGCAGGTTTATTTATTGCACTATGAAGTATTCCTCCAGTATACAAGTGTCTGTGTGTGTGTATGTATGAATAGAAAAGCTAGATATATGGAATTAGACTATCACTTGCATCCAAGAGGGTATGTGTGCAATAGATATATTTATAGAAGGTGAAATAATCAGTCAGTTAATTTGGTATATGCAGAATAAGAGAAAAAAATGGAGTTTGAAATATAATGTCTGGAAACTACAAATATAATGTCTGGAAAATACAATTCTAGTGTCAGTGCAGACAGCACCAAGTTGGTCATTAACACTTCTGGCACTGGATTTCATGATCAATATTGGCATTTAACACAAGAAGACTTACATTTTTGTTTGATGTCTATTGATTTAATTTCACCATCTACACTGACTCATTTACGTCATCCCAAATTTTGGAATGAGTTGTGGAATCACCAGAGGATCAATTGGCTCATAAGATTCTTTTCCCAAAGGATTTTCTGTGACTAAAGTTTACAAAACTAATAGACTTGTTTTGATCCCATAAGTTGGGCTGGGCTGTCTCTTGTGGTCCTCCCATGAAGTGATCCTGTGGTGTGCAGTGCTGCTCCTTTTTCCACCTCTGGTGTCCCCTTGGCTTTTGCAACTGTCCCAGTCCTTGTGAGAGACATCTGTT
Organism: Heliornis fulica; assembly: GCA_013399135.1. Classification (NCBI taxonomy): domain Eukaryota; kingdom Metazoa; phylum Chordata; class Aves; order Gruiformes; family Heliornithidae; genus Heliornis; species Heliornis fulica. Next base: position 652,792 of record VXBZ01011756.1, on the reverse strand, counting down.
ATGTGAGACCATCACAATCCTTTGACCTCCTGGCACAGACCATGGCACTTCAAAACGTGGCAAGCGTGGCTTGCTTCCTCTGGGCTCATGTGTCCAGGGAGGGTGACAGTGGGGTGAATAAGGTTGTGTTGGTCTGTGTTCTTGGTAACCCTGGGAGAAGCCAAGAGCTTTTGGTTTTCCTGTAGCCAAAAGTAACATCTCTTAATTCCAGAGCGATATTGCACGTGAGTGATTTTATGTTCAGCACCGTGACGATGCAAGACAGAGTAATACTGAATATTGTGACCAACTGATGCAGATGATTATTTAAAATGTTTTTGTAATTAAATTGCCCAAACTCATTAGCTTATAAGTGTCTACTCCTCGGCATAACTAATAGTAATTTTATGGGGATCAATTAGGATATGAAGGCATATTCTCTAGCTCTTAGGATCTGGAAAGCAGATATGAACCTTAAGTTTTTATAGAAAAGCTGTTTGGGGGAAACACCTGGCCACCAAATCCAAAAATCAATGAAACCACACTAAATTACATGAAACTGCTGGGATAGCATGACCCAAAGAAATTAAAAAAATTTAGAATATGGACAGGCTTGTGGCAATGTCTCAGAATAAGTGAAGTGACAGACAGCTTCTTAGTGCTTGGTTTTGTGTGATGGATGTTTTGAATTAGACTGATTTAGCTTTAGGTGTAGCAATGCATGCTACACTTAGCTACACTTAAACACACTTAGAATGTGTACTTGTCTTATTTTTGGTTTATTGCTAAGCAGATTTTTTTTTCCAGAAATTTAAGTCAGAAGTGTAAGAGGATTTATAACTATAAATTAGGAGCTAGGCTCCCATAATGGTATATAAATTGGTGGTGATGGCAAGGAAAAGCTGACTATCTAAACCCTATCTTTTGTGAAGAAAAAAAAAATTAGTCTGATATTGGGTTGACTTCCTTTTTCAGTCCAAGAGAATTGGACTGTGGAATGCTTTTGAGGTATTAAATTTAAGCACAAACTGACATAATCATGATTTTGAGGGTCTGAGCAGCCTGAGATCAGACTTTAGGCCTCTGAAGTGGAAAATAAATTATTTTGAATTTCCTTAATTTCACTTACTAAGGGACTGGATTTTCTCATCCTCAGGGAATATTGTGCAGGCAAGAACCCCTATGTCATGATTTTCCTTGCCTATTTTATTTGTTAGAGTAGTTCTTTTCTAACAGTGAAGAGGTGCTGCTGTGAGAGGCTTGCTTGCTTTCTTTGATTTTGCTCTGTAGATTCCCATCATGCTGCTTTGCCATATGTTGTTGCTTTACCCACACTTTTGATTTGCTTCCAAAATGTAGAATGCACAAGAAAAAGAGGAATAAAAGGCACTTCACTGAAATAACCTACCACTGCTACAAGCTAGACCTTTGGTTATCTGGTATTGAATGTGGCTAATGATGCTGTGTGATGGGTTAATATTATTACATTTTACTTCTGCTGTAATAGGCTGCATAACAAAATGTATCTGTCTTTGGGTTTTTTAATGGTACTAGGAAAAACAGTAAAAATAACAGTAAAAATAGCAGTAATAAAAAAGCCTGAAATGTGTGTGTTTTGGGGTTTTTTTTTTGGTTTGTTGTTTTTCTGTTGTTTTTTTTAATGACACATTTCCATTGTTTGCAGTAGCTTTAGTTTCCTCAAAGTCCAGGTACTTTTCACATTTCCTTCTTACTTCTGTATTATTATCTGAAGAATGGTGCCAAAGCCTCATTGTTTAGACCTTGTAAGATCTTGTAACTGAATGACTGAAGTAGGTGAGCAGCTATCTGATCTGTTCTGCATATAAAATATATGTGCAGTACCAAAGGCAAAAAACATTACTGTTATTAATAAAGGCAATAAAAATGTCATTAGAAATTAGGGAAAAAAGAAATCCTGAAGAACCTTCAAAAAAACCCCACTAGCAACAATCAAGGGGACAGGGTGTGTAGCTGAACATTTGCAGTCATTTTTAATCTCTGGAAAGGTAAGTGAAAGGTTCACCATCCTGTCTTAGGAAAAAATAAAAGAAAAAAAGAGTGAGTAGAGCACTTTAAATAGTAACAAACCCCTATTCCCTCTCAAGTTAATATTCTGGGCAAACATAAAGCCCTTTTCATTTATTATAATACATATAAAACCCAAACTTGTCACTTCTCATTTTATACATCAGTGTATCAGGATTTTTCTATTCATGTGGCTGATTAAAAGATGACTTTATCACACAACCACCAATGCTTTGACCTGAAAAATAGCCAGAGCAGTCCCAAGATGACTCATAATGAAACTATGACTCGATGCGTCTGGAAGCTCCTCTGCTTCAGTCCTGCTGCAGTTTGTGGTGTTCATTATCACTCTGTCATACTATTAAATAGATTTTGACTATTTTTCTTCTTCAGTTTTTAAGGCTTTGTTAAATACAATTATGGAATTAAGTCTCATTTATCTACAGGGCTTTGTTTGATCATCTGTCATTTGTGGCACATGTTAGTGAGGGAAGGAGCGTGCTCATTGATAGTGACAGATCTCGTGTGTTTAGTATGTGCTGAGTGCGCAGGCTTGTACTGGCAGAGTTCTTCTCTATTTATTCCTTACAAAAGCAAAAGAATTAGTTTAGTTTAATTCTCTAGGCTTTGATTTAGGCTCCTAGAGCATTGGGTGTCAAATGCACTACTTGTGTTACATAGTATTAAGGATACTTAACACAGGCCAACTTACATCAGGCCAACTGCATCCTGGGCTGCATCCAGAGGAGCGTGGCCAGCAGGTCGAAGGAGGGGATTCTCCCCCTCTACTCTGCCCTCGGGAGACCTCACCTGGAGTACTGTGGCCAGTGCTGGAACCCCCAACACAAGAAGGACATGGACCAGTTGGAGAGGGTCCAGAGGAGGGCCACAAAGATGATAAAGGGGCTGGAGCACCTTTCCTACGAGGACAGGCTGAGAGAGTTGGGGCTGTTGAGCCTGGAGAAGAGGAGGCTCCGGGGAGACCTTCTAGCGCTCTGACAGTACCTCAAGGGGGCCTACAAGAAAGATGGGGAGAGGCTGTTCAGTAGGGCCTGTTGTGACAGGACAAGGGGTG
>VXBZ01011756.1:600335-649659 GCA_013399135.1 Heliornis fulica | reverse complement strand
GTTGGGGGTGTCCCTGCTTCTTGCAGGGGGGTTGGACTGGATGACCTCTGGGAGTCCCTTCCAACTCTAACCATTCTATGATTCTATGATTGTAGAGGGGTTCTTACATGGTAGGTACATATTCTGTGATTCTATAAGCATTACCGTTACCTGTTCACTCAAAGGCTTTTCTAACTGGTGACTCCAAGCTGTCCACTGGGGACTCATAGTCACCAAAGCCCTCAGAAGGGCTGAGGTTGGAAGGCACCTCTTGCAGGGCACTACTCAGGTTCCTCTAGACAGAGTGGGCTCAGGCAAAGTGTGTTGCTCAGAACCAAGTCCAGTTGGGGTTTGTATATCTCTGGATGGAATCTCCACAACCTTTCTGGGCAACCAGTGGAAGTGTTTACCATCATCACAGTGAAAATGTGGGGTTTTTTATGTTTAAGTGCAATTTCCTTGTGTATTTCAAATTGTGTCTGTTGACTTGTTTTTTTGCTTGGAACCACTGAGAAGGGTCTATCTTTTTACTCCCTCCCATCACGAGGCACCAGACTGAACAGTCCCAGCTTTCTGTGTCCCCTCATATCTCAGATGCTCCAATCTGTGCATCACATTTGTGGCCCTTTGCTGGACTTGTTCCAGTCTGGCCATGTGTCTTGCACTGGAGAGCCCAGAACTGACCCCTGTATTACAGATGTGACTCACCAATGCCAAGTCAACAGTCTCTGTAATCCAGCCCAGCATACTGTGGCTGCCTTTGCTGCAGTGGCACATTGCTGGCTCATGTTCAAGGTCCTTCTCTGGAGAGCTGCTTTAAGCCACTGTGTCTCCTGTCTGTACTGCCACATGGAGTAATTCCTCCCCAGCTGCAGGAGGACACAAGGAGCGGATCCTTCACATACGAATGCAGAAAACAGCTTAAAATACATTTTATATATAAAAAAAGTTTGTTTCATTTACTGTCTTCAACTCCACAGCAACACTAAACCTTTTAGTAACAATATGGTTGGGTTTTCACATATATTTCAGCATGATATGTTTTTTTTGTGTGCTTTTCCCCCTACTTCATTTCCCATTTCACACTGTAGCATCAGACACTGTCTCCTTCCCAGACCCCCCAGTATGAAATGTGATTGCTTACTGCTTTCTACCAGGCATCTAAATATCTAAAATACTATTGCTTCCCTCCCCTCCCACCTCCACTTTCCTTCTCTGCCCTTTAAAGTTTCCAGATTGCTATCAATTTCTGTATTCTCTATTTCATATTTATTGGCTTTTTATTACTTTTAATACAGTCCTTGTGTTAAGGAGGACACACATCATCCTTTGAAGCAAACGGTTCCTTTTCCAGAAGGTTTAATTCTTTCCCCTGTCTGACTTTTTTTTCTTTTCTCATTGCTTTTTGTGACTCAGCACATAAACATTTTGGGCTGTAGAGTAGGAGAGCTTTACAGGTTTTCTCCTTGGACTGTCTGTGTTCTGCAAAAATACTGCTCCCACAATTCTGAATTCATTGACTTTAATTAAATAGAGAAGCACACTTTGCTTATTAATTACCACAAGGTAATTAATAAGCAAACAAACGGCTTGCAAGTCCATGTGCCCTCTGTCTGGGCAGGAGGAGGGAGGCAGTTCTAAGGGCAAGTCAGAAGAATGTTGTAGGGCAGCTAATGCTGATGTCAGTGATGACCTCACTGAATCAGGCCCACTAGAGATGAAGCAGGGCCATTTCTGTCCAGTGACAAGCTCTTACTTCTCAGGTGTTTGATTTTCTTTCAGTATTCATTGTTTTGCTGTCATCTTTTTAATTTTTATTTTGAGGGCTTTTTATTGGTTGCTTGGCTGGTTTTTATCTTGGTTTTCCTGGATTCAGAATAAAAAAACAATTTTTTTTTCAGAACGTGTGAAGAATTTAGAGGGAACACACAAGATGGTTTCTTTGGTTTTTTTTGTGAGGGCAGGTTAGGGACAGTAAAACAGACTTAGCTGCAATGGGGAAATCCTTAAAGTCCAGGAAGCAACATGCACTTGGACAAAAGTGAAGCAAAAATCCTTTTCTACCTTCTAATTTGTGAGTTGAAAAAGAAATTGTCCATATTGAACATTTTTCAGTAGGAAACTCCTGTTGAAACAAAATATCTTCTGAAATTGTAGTGGCCCTTTAGGTAAGACCTAGAAGGAACCTAGAAGGTTTCTCTCAGTTCTGGGCAATGAACTTTTTTCTCCTATTTGCTACAGCCCCTTTTTACTAGTTCAGTAGCTTTGGTCTTTTTTTGGTTTGGTTTTTTTTCCTTATTATTTTTTTTAATTGCTTTCTCACTGTCTTGCTGCTTTCCATAAGGCACTCCTTTTTGAGAGAAGCCAAGGACTGCTTCTTTGTGCCACCACCTCAGTGTATTACAGCAGGTTAGAATGGGCTTTCACAGAATCACAGATTGGTCTGGGTTGAAAGGGACCTCCAGGATCATTGAGTTCCAACCCCCTTGCCACAGGCAGTGCCACCAACCTCCAGGCCTGCAGCTAGACAAGGTTGCCCAGGGCCCCATCCAACCTGGTCTTGAACACTTCCAGGGTTTGGGGCATCCCCCACCTCTCTGGGCAGCCTGTTCCAGCACCTCACCACTCTTTCCATGAAGAACTTCCCCTTGATATCCAGCCTGAACCTTCCCTCCTCCAGCTTCAGTCCATTCCCCTTGTCCTACCACTCTCTGCCCTAGTGAAAACCCAATTCCTCTGCTGTCCACACGCTCCCTTTAAGTCCTGGGGGGGCTGCAGTGAGGTCTCCCTGCAGCCTTCTCCAGGCTGAACCAGCCCAGGTCCCTCAGCCTGTCCTCAGCTCTGATCATCTCCATGGCCTCCTCTGAACCCTCTCCAACAGCTCCACATCTTTCTTGACTTGGGGACCCAGATCTGGATGTGGTATCAAGTAATATATCTTTCTAAAGTACGAGGTATATTAAGAACTGGTATGAATAACCAAACAGGAATTTATTCAGGTGGTGTTAAACTGGGGAAAAAAAGTGCAGTGAGCAACTGTGGGAAAAACATCAAGGGTATCCATTTGCCTGGAATCTTTTTTTGTGGGAAGGAAGATAGACCCCAGGATTAAGAGGTAACCTGTAGCAGGATAGGTGGTTTGGAATGGGCTGGCTTGAGGATGGAAACACCATCCTGTACAGAGTTCTCCCTGGCAGGACTTCAATTTAGCTGTAAATGGAGGATAATAATTATTGCTCATTTAGCTCAGTGCACTGTTCTTGTGTTTAGTGCGTGTTTACAAGGCACTGTGGAGATGAAAGCTATTATAAAAGTGCCGAGTTTCATGATTAAGTGTCGTGATTAATTGGAGAGCTCAGTGGTGTTCATGGTGCACATCCTTTCATAGGAAGATAGAGGGTGGGGGCTGGCAGTGATTGCCTGTTGCTGTTACAATGAAGGTGATGAACCATTGCAGAGAGGCAATTACTGTGTGTAAAGCACTATGAAAAGGCAAGTGTGAATTGCTATTACATCTCATGATTGTTATTATTTTAGTCTATTTATTTAGCAAGAGATATTGTAGAATTTATAGAGCAGATCATTCACTCTACAAACAGGTTTAATTACCATGATTGCACTTGTGTTAGATGAGTTAGCACATGGATTGTGCTTGGTGTATTGTTTGCAGAGAATTGCTCTCTGTCTCTCTACTGTGGAAGGTCCAAGAGTTGTTTGGAAGAAAAGGAATTTATTTTTTCATCTTACACTTTTTGATGAGGAAACATTCAGTATTAAAAATCTATAATCTGGCACTAGTGTTAATTTGGCAATAGCCAAATAGGTTACAACAGTGATGTTAAAGCCTGGGGTTTAGTACTGTATATTATGTATCTGAATATGCAAGGAGTATACACAGATGAATAAACTTAGAGTATTTTGCAAAGCTATAGAAGAAAAGATAGGAAAATTAATATAAGTACAGATACCAAAAATACTCCATGTGGTGAATTGAGACACACTAATGCATGAGAAAATGCTTGAACAACGTTTTAACAGCAGGTTAATAATTAATATAAAGGCACACTGTGGCTGCAACTTAGTAAGAGTTCATTTTAAATGTTAAAACTGTATTTTCCTTTTTCTATTGGACTATAAGAAGTTTCACAGTTCAGTAGGTGAGGAAAGGTGATCCTCAATTGGGCATGTAGAAAGAACATGTCAGTCTACATCATGAAATGAACTGTTTCTACCTTGTTTTTAATTAGGCTGGCACTGAGCCTACACGTACATACCTGGAAGAAGGGCTGTATCAAGTGACATTGCTCTCCTCTTTAACCCTGCAAAATCAGCATTCATCAAATTTGTCACAGCTAGATAAAAAGTGAAAAGACCATTTTGCTGCTCAGGAATTCCTAAACTGTTGAAGAGCTAGCTTGTGATGTGAAACACATTCTTTAAAAAAGGAGTAATAGGATTAAACTATTGTTGTCTCTCTGTCTCGAATGCACAAGATGAGCTGACAGAATGAAGATTTGAGTTTCTGGTTGTTTAATGTTTTATGAACTAAATATATCTGGAAGGAAAATTAAACTAAAATACCAGTGGTGCTGAACCACACACTTAGTGAATTTCACTGTATGACTTCAAAGAAAAAGTTACTGAAATTTTATTCAAGAAAGCTTTTGTTTAAGTATGTGGGGGATTAAAAAAAAGGGGATTTAGAAGTGTTTGTCTGAAGTAGTGTCCATTCCTGAGTCAGGTCACATGCCAGTGAAATACTGCTTAATTCTAGCAGAAAAAAATAATATTAAAAAGTTATTGGCATAATTTTTTTTGTTATTTCTTTAAAAAGTAATGAATACCGGTGGCACAGATCGTGTGGTTTGTTTGTTCTTTTTATAACCAACTTCCCCATCCCCGCTGGGATGTGCCAAATTATTCACCTGAGCATTCTCTGAGAGTGACATTGATAAATTGTACTCTAGAAAATAGTGAAAATATTCTGTATTAATTTCTTTTTAAAAATATTCAGCGTTTCTATGCTTTTGATATCTATTTGCTTCCATACATTAGAGAATAAATAGAAACAGTCACAAAACATTTAAACTAAACCCAAAATGTTTATTTTTAGTTTAACAGTAAATTTCATACAAAATAAATGTCATTTTTCTTAAATCCTGACTAAGAGGACAACCTGAAATAAGGAATGCAGCTGTCAAACTGCAGCTGTGAATTAAAGAGTTCTGAAATTTCTGGCTTTGACAGGAGTAGTAACAGTGTCTGAAAAACCCTTTCAATATCTTCTGGCAGCATTACTTCTGATATAGAGGAAGTAGATGATGAAATATAGCAAACACATTTGATGTTATAATAAAAACCTCACCAAGTGTCCCAGTACTATTACTGCCTTTTTGGGCAAGGAATCTATAGGGATGCAGGAGATTAGTGTTTGGGTTTCTTCTCTCACCCCACCCGCCATCGCTGGAAGTTGAGTCTTGCTTCTGGGAACTTATCAAGATCCTGCCATCTCTCCACCCTGTCTTCAGGACATCTGCTGCATCTCAGCTTCTTCCCCCTGCTCTCCTCCTCCAGCTCTGCAGAACCCCTGATCCTACATCAGGTTCATGACCTATCCCAGTGCTTTACTGGTGCAGGGTAGATGGCTGCTGGATGAAGAAGTGTAGTTGGCCTCCATCTATTCCTCACAGGCCCTGGAATGGGGATAATGGTGTGTGAGCCCTGCACGAAGCTGGGGCAAAAATGAGGGAGTTGGGATGTGGATGGAGAAAGGTGGCTGGACTGAACAATGCAGAGTAGCATAGAGAAAGGGATGAAAGCAGTTTTGTAATATTGTGCTATCATGGATGCCTGGGAACTGTGATGTGATATATGTTGTCAGGCTCCTCAATTTCCATCAAAGAAATGTTGAGATCTCAGAAAACATTGTGATCACGTCTTTGTTTTGGATGACTGTTTGCATAGCATATGGTTTCTTGCAGAGTGATTATACTTACCTACTCTACTCCTGAAACTGCAAAAGTAGTATTCATAATCATTTAATTTTGATGTAGTTTGGTGGATAGGGTGGAGCAGGCAAATCTTTTGTCAGAATTCTGCTGTGGGGTGTTTTAATATGCATCTGGAAGGTGATGATGTACGTTCACATGCTCTCAAAATGTACCTGATCTGTCAGGAAAAACAGAAGAGATGCCCTATCCTTGGACATAGTCAGAAGCTGTCTGCATGTGGTCCTGGGCAACTTGTCGTAGGTGGTGATTTTTGGATAAAGATGGACTCTGAACATTGAGTTCCCTTCCAACTGCCACCATTCTGTGAAGATACCCTGTTGGTGTTAGATAAAGTGTAGCTGCAGAGAGCTGAAATTAGCATAACCAAAATCTGCTTAAATATAAACAAGAGGTTTCAACACCTTCTTGTTACTCATTGTTCCTGTACAAATGCAAATAAGACTCAAGAAATGGAAACATACACCAGTGTGTACTCGGTACAATCATATAGATATATTTTAATATAAAATAATTTGGAAGAAATAAACTGTCCAAGAGCTTTCCAACAGAAGGTTGACTGTTAAACTTGAGGTCAACTGAACCTGGTTTTGTCAGTAGAAAATTTGATAATTAAAATTTTTCAAATTCTGTTAATTGTAGTATGTAGGAATGCAGTTTCCTTAAAGGCTTTTAGAAAGAGAACGCTCCTTTTTCAGCTGACAGAGCACTGACCATGGCTGCCAAAGTAATTTTTCTTGTTTACTAATCCCTGATAGCAATTCCTAAATTTCCTACTACTTTATTATGTCTAATGTGCAGCACTCATTTTTAGAAGTAGCTTGAATTACAGCTTGTAGAGTTGGTTATGATGCTATATATATTTTCTAGGTTAGCTTTTCATGGTGTCTTCTGTGATGAAAGGTACAGATATGGCTTGAAAGAAACCTTGTCAGCCAGTCCTTATCAGCAGCTTCTTGCTGTCTCTGCAGGGCTGACCTTGGGATGGTTGTGTGCAAGGGTACAGAAAAATCACTTAGCTTGCAATAATATGTACTGGTGTCTGAATGGCATATTTTGTAAAGGGGCTTCCAGTTGGGATGATTTTGATATTTGCTTACAAGCCTTTCTGCTTTGGCTTCAAATACATGTATTAAGAAGTAGTTAAAATGTCCCAAAATATTAATTGTACATTAATCAATTGATGTGATCTATAGGGTTGCATACAGCCACTTCATTGATCTGATAGAATGAAATCTTGTGACCTTACGTGTGCATGTCACACCACTTGCTTTCAGGAGGGAGACTGTAGTCCCTGCCTGCCCTAGTAAATTTAAACCTGGTTTACAAGTGGGTGGATATTGCTACAGTTCGGGCTCCATCTCTCAGCAGAATTCCTCACCAACAAATATTATTGCAAAATACTGACCCTGTTCACAGTCATTATTGCTGTTGATTGCCTAAATAGAACAGAACACATGAAGAATCTTTTAATCTCTAAAGTAGTGATTTTAAAAGGAAACAAAGGAAATTGGCCCAATACTTAGGGAATATGTGTCCTACAATTGCTTGTGTTGCTTATGAGATCCAAATTATTCCAAACTGTTGAATCAGCAATAAATAAATAAATTTTCTCAAGAAAATTGTAATAGCAGGTAAATGAAGAAATAATAATTTAAAAAAACCCTCATAAAATTGATCAGATATTTTTTTAAACCAGTCTACCAGTGCCTCATCTCTACCTACAGGGAAACAGAGGATGAAAACACACTGACCAAAAGAGGTGTAAGTGACATGCAGCAGAACTTGAATGTGCTCCATCCTCTTTCCAAACATCATTGGGAATTCTTTTTAAGAGATGCCAAGAAGGAACATGACTTCTGAAAGTAAACCAGTATTTCCATTGAGTATAGAGCTCAAAATTCTCATTTACAGATACTTCTAAATAGCCAATAATGTTGCAAGGCACATCTGAAGTGAGAACTCACTTTATATAGCTCTCTGTATTGCTAATTTGGATGCTTAGAAGGCATAATTGGGCCTTCTGCAGGTCCCTTCTTGCCTCTGCTTCCTCTCCACAAAATGGAGGTCCAGACTTCCTACACACCTGGGTCTTGACAGATCTTTCCTTTGGCCTTTTACTAGATCTGGGAACTTTCCACATATTTAAGGGATGTTGCCCTACGATTAATATGAGTAGGATAAACATAAAGATAGAGTTGACCTCAGAAATCTGCAGTCTAGAAAAGGGACATTTCTATAGTGAGATGAAATTCCTTGATTTCCTTTTGGTTTCATTACAGTATTTTCTGGCTTGATGTTTTATAGTCTGTATGTTATCTACCTGTATGTCATTAATGAGTGCAAATATATTTAATCTGTTTTGAATTCCTAAATTAGACCTTACTGGTTTTATTAAGTTCTTGTTTGTTTCTTTGGACAAGAAAACTGGTATTAACTATATGAATTGATTTCAAGATTAGTGGTTATTTTCTTTCCTACTAAAAGTGTGAAATTGCATTTGATAGAAATCTTTTCAGCTTTCAGACTTTTCTTCTTTTTTTTCTTTGTAATCTTTATTACTTTTGGAGAACTGCTTCTGAGTCTAAATTTTGTTCTCCTGTAGCAGAGTCCCATACATTGAACTCCTGTTTCAGAAGAAATTGCTTTGGTATAATTTCATTGAGAGCTAGAAAAACAATAATTGCCCTTAAAGTTTCAAGCATGCTTTTCAATATGGCAAACATTGGTAAATTAATTAACAGTTTTCTTAAGGTGACTGTCAAATTTATGAAGTTGATGTGGCAAATAAGACTCTGTTACAAAATCTTCCAGGGAACTTTCCATGTTTTGAGGTTTTTTTTTTTTTTTGAGGCTGAGCATATCTTTTCTTCTTATGGTCCTCCTGGAACAGGAAAGTTGTAGTGTGTTAATGGGGATCTCCTCTGGGTGCCATTGCCTAACATAATGACAGAGAGTAGTAGGGGTGAAAATGCAGAACCGCTTATAAAATTCCTCTTACCCTTGCAGAATATTTGTGCAACCACTGAGGTCTCTATGACAACCTGCTGTTAAATTCAACTGAAATAACCAGGAGTAAGTCTGGCAGTTCAAAAAGGCTAAAGTATTCCTGTCTTGTGGACAAGCTGGGTCCTCTGAATTAGTCATAAATTTCCAGGTGCCCTCAACAGAGGCACTTAGGTACAGATCAAGGTCAAAACATCTTGTCTTGTAGGAACTCTACTTGAACGTGTCTAGCTTCTATATGCCATCTAACCCTAGTCTTCATTTCCATCTGTAAGTGGGAATATTTCCAGCACTTTTCCCTCACCATATTTGATTGTCATTCTAAGTTCTTTGTGTGATTGTCTCTTATAGGTTGTGCATAGATTGCCAAGAACTTTGCATGCAGGAGGACTTTGACCATGATTGGCATTTCTAGATACTATTTTAGCTGTATATCATAACATAATACCTACTGATACTTATGCCAGGTTCTTCATTCCAACAGGAATTTTCCTGTCACATGTGGGAACACTGCACCAATTATTGCAATGTTGCAGATGTTTACTGCAGGACAAGATTCTGAGAGCTGAGAAACCAGAATGAGAAAAGGGGGAAAGAGAAAAAATATTTTAACTAAAACACTTTAAAATGAATTCATGTAAGCCTTCTCATACCCATTGTCTGTGTATCTTGTCCACACATAATCCTGCACATGAAACTAGTTAACTAAAAGAAATCAATGTTGCCTTATACTGTGTCTTTAGGAGGAGGAAGATGTCTAGGGTGTTCTCTTGTATGTGGCTATGAGTCTCAAGGAAATCTGCCCTTAAAAGATGCAAGTTAGCACATTCCCTTGTCCAAGCAAAATCTTATTCAAATGTATAACTGAAATAATCTCCTTGACCTATGTAAAAGGCACTGAACAATATATATTATTACAGAAGGGAGATACTATTTTCAGTTCTCCTTGGCTACTACCCCATGTTTATCAGATGTATGTCAAAGGCTAATAATTACATAATTAAACATATATAGAAAATTGTTTTATATCAGGTTCTTGTAAGTTGCATGCAAGTTAGAGATTTGACAGAAGCTAAAGAAACATTAATTTCAGTGGGCAGGTTTGTCAACTCCACTGCTTTTCATTACTGCAGAAAGGCAAAGAACTTTGCCTTGAAGGGATGTTTATCCAGTCCATTAGGAAATGCTACAATTTTCCTGAACAGCACCACAAAAATGAATAAAAGTGTACATAATAATTTGGTTTCAGTAAAAGGCCATTTGCACATCTGGACAAGGAAGTGTCAGTATTTGCTGAGAGGCATTGCAGACCTTTGAAAGCTCTCCTGACACCCATCTGAGATGAATGAGATCCTGAAAAACAGAGCTTTAGAGAGGACTGTAGATCTCTAAAATACAGCAATTATTGGTAGTGGTCTACTCTAGACAAATAAAAGTTGATGTTTACAGTCACTCTTGAATAAGTACCACCCATTGTTGAGAAGCACTGTTTTGTTCTTTATGGGTTTATATACTGTACAGCAAGGCCAGGCATTTTGATGGCTGATTTGATAGATTATATATGGTAGATTATACATGTATATCACCTAATTTGGAAGGTCTGTCATGCTTAGCACTGCGAATTGGGTGTCAGACACTTGGTTTGTGTGATTGATCAAGCAGCCCCTACAATGGAAGAAGGCTCAGGGGAGATGGACAAAGGCAAAGTATCCATGAACTGTGGAATAATGTAGAGTGTGACTGACCACAGCTGCTGTGATGAAAGCTGACTTCATCTCAATGCAAAGAGGACCCAAGGGTGGCCTTTGTTTCACATAAAAAGCTATGGTTGTTGAGTGGGTGAACTGACTGCACCACTGTTGAGTGGAGCAACTGATGGTGTAAATGTCTATGTGAGTCAGTCCAACACAGTATACAAATTTAATTTTGAGGAGAGAAATGGGCTTGAGCTGGTTTAAACTCGTACAGTCCTTCCTGGGGACACCCAGTGTTGTGAAGGTGAGCACAGGGACCAGTAATAGGGGTTAACACTGATACTGTGATTGAACTGTGTGCTGCAATTGCTCTATTGTGCTAAGAGCAACTTACATGGGTATTGTGACTTCAGAATATTGCAGTATCGTTCTGCTAAATCAAAAATCACATGCAACATCAAATATATTTGATATAAAATATTACACCCACATATTACATGGAATGTCTGAAAGAATCTTGTAGGAAATGATTAAATTCTAGCAGCTTGGAAAAAATCATAGCTCTACACTTAATAGCTCATATTTAAAGAGGTTTATACCAGATTCTTACCACCTGTTTTCTAAACCTTAAGAAGCGTAGGTCTGAATTCATGGCTCAAAGCTGTTACTTTTTATATCAAATTTTCATCAGTCCACCTGCTTCCAACCTAAATTAACAAATGAAGTGGCCCACAGAGACAAGCTCACTTTTGCAGACAAGACAGGGATCTCCTGGAGAGAGTCCAGAGGAGGTCACAAAGATGATGAAGGGCCTGGAGCATCTCCCCTGTGAGGAAAGGCTGAGTGAGCTGGGGCTGTTCAGCCTGGAGAAGACTGAGAGGGGATCTCATCAATGTTTATCAATATCTGAAGTGTGGGAGATGAAGGAAACTGGCCAACCTCTTTTCAATGGCTTGTGGGGACAGGAAAAGGGGCAATGGCCACCACTTGGACCACAGGGGGTTCTGCACTGATGTGCAAAAGAAGTTCTTCATAGGGAGCATGACAGAGCACTGGGACAGGCTGCCCAGGGGAGTTGTGGAGTCTCCTCTGGAGACATTCAAAGCCCGTCTGGACACTGACTTGTGCAACCTGCTCTAGGGAACCTGCTTTGGCAGGGGGTTGGACTTGGTGATCTCTCGAGGTCCCTTCCAACCACTAAAATTCTGTGAATCTGTGAATGTTGTCCAAGGGGGGGTTAATCAGTCTGTGGCACTGGCAGAGTTGCAGTAGTTCAGGTGTGGATCCCTCACTGCATGCATCACTTGCTTGATGCTGTGGCTGTGTGGGCATAGGAGATGCAGCCAGCTGAATCTGCAGCAGAGGAGGGAAGCCAACAGCCAAAGTACTAAAGACAGTATCTTTTGTTGCTCTTAGATGTTGATGTATGCTCAGTGCATGAGCCCAACTGGGTACTACCAATTGGATGAATGCTTCTGGTGACCTTTCAGTTTGAACCTTTACTGTTGGCAAACAAGTTGGTCACCTTTGACAGCCCAGAAACTCCCTTAATATAAAAGTGCCTTCATGAAAGAGTAATCAGGAGTCTATTAGTGTAATGATATTCACTAAATGAAAACATTTTTTGGTATTTAAAATACAGGGAAGAGGAAGTGTTGGAAAAATTAATATACACTTGTCAAGTAGTTTAGCATGAACTGAGATTATCTTAAACAAGATACTACCAGAATAACAGTCAGATGCTAAATTCCAAAGAAAAATACATGATTCAGTGAAGCTAAATTGCATATCTGAATTCAGTATTCTTTGATATAGCTTTATAGATTCTGTGATATAGCTTTAAATATAGGTATGCACAAATAAAAATATATTTTGAAGACACATATACTATCAAAGTACTACATATCTAAAAATATATGACTTAACAGTCTGCTGTTTGTTGGCTAATGGCATATCTGAACAATGGTAAGAAATTCAGGGCATTAAAGGATTTTGTAAAGTGATGTTTACCACTTAGACTTTTTAATAAACCTGATCAAGTGTCCACTGTATCTGTGGAAAAAAATTCACCTCACTTTAAGTGAGCTCTGGATAAATGCTCCAATGTACACAGTGAAACAAATTGCTCACATTTGTTCTTGCCTGGAGGAGAAGTTGTTAATTAGGTTGGGACAACTGGGATTGCCTACAGCCCTTTGCTTGTGTGTTTCTGGATGTGAAAAAAAGGTCAAGTACTTTCAGCTTTGCTTTCAGGAGCAGTTGGTTGGAAGATTTTTCTTTAGAGTGATAGACTTGACATCTGCAGAGGGTAGGTATTTTCCTTCTAAACATCTGGTCCCAGTGATGTTATACATCTGCAAACCTGCATGTAGATCAAGCCTTGATAATTTGGCAGAGCAGTGTTATAAAATGCTGCTCAGTCTCTGAAACAGGAATCTGGCATTGGGAACCAACTCGTTTATGGTGCTTGGAAAAAGTGCTTGTAAACAAAGAGACTGATTTAAATGGATTTGACTTTTTAAAATTTTGGTGTTAAATCCTTATTGATGTATGTGCTTGTGGTTTTTATTGAGTGACAAGAACATAGTAATCTCTCTGATGCTGATAGTCTTTCCAAGTCAATTTTAAACTGTAATTTTGTTTATTTTTTAATATTTTTATGGTGACTATGAAAATTATTAAACTCAACGTGGTACAGAGCATTTGTGTGATGTAATAAGCTTTCCTTAAAATTCAGTTCAGTAACCTAATGTACAGGATGGAAAACTATCAAGACATGGCTTTCAGGAAAAGAAGTTGGAACAAACTAGTTGGCTCTTTCC
The DNA here is from genome assembly GCA_013399135.1 of Heliornis fulica. NCBI lineage: Eukaryota > Metazoa > Chordata > Aves > Gruiformes > Heliornithidae > Heliornis > Heliornis fulica. The sequence continues at coordinate 636,150 of VXBZ01011756.1, read as the reverse complement.
ATACACTGTAAGAAATATAGTAATATATTTATTGTAAGCTGTGTCTGTCACATTGGCAATAACAAGGTAGTTTTCTGCCCAGACCATAGTGATCTTGGAATGCAGAAAAGCCAAATGAGACTATGTCCTAAGGAAGGAAAATAGGATGCTGGAAAGGGGGCTGAAGAAAGTGGCTTCAGCCTCCTCCTAAGGAGCACAAGTAACTCACTGCCCACAGTCTCAGTGCAGATCACTTAACTGAACCGAATTTAGCCCAATAAAATGATGCCAATTTACCAGAACTAATAATCTGGGCTGATAAAACTTGTATTGCCTTTCTATGTTAGGTAGTCCCAAGTGGGGTGGGAAAGACCTTGTTTCCTAAGGCTCAGACTGATATGACATTTGGGGTTCATGCTCCCACAGCTATCCTGCAGTTATGTTTCATGCATCCCAGTGTGGATTCATGCAGTGTCAGTCCTCTGACTGGATGGTTTTCAAATGAGAAGGCAGAAGTTTATGACTGCTTAAGAGCATAGGGTTTTACCTGGTGACACCTGGGTGGGCAAAGCAGTCAGTGCTTAAAGAGAAGTCACTTCAGGAAGGTGTCAATTTTGTTCCAATGGTTCATGAATATCATCATTAAAAATAGCTGCAGCATAAATTCCACTTGTCTCCTAGCCATCAGGTCTTGTTTTGAATTTGTTACTAAAAAATTACTAGATGTGATTTCACAGAATACCAGGTTGGAACAAACCTCAAGGATCATCTGGTCCAACTTTTCTTGGCAAAAGAAGGGTCTAGACAAAATGGCCCAGATCCCTGTCCAGCTGAATCTGCAAATGCCCAACACTGGGCAAACCAGAACTTCACTGGTGGGTTTATTGCTATGGCTGATGTCCCTGTGAAAACTTTTCCTGTTTCAAATCAGCAGCTATTCCCAACCACATGCTTCATTTGACTCGTGATGGCCCCCAGGAGGGGTTTGTTCAGCAACTTCCCAGGGACTGAAGCAAAACTGGTAGGCCTGTAATTTCTTGGATCCTCTCTTAAACCATTCTTGTAGACAGGGGGTGACACTAGCTTCCTTCTAGTCTTCTGGGACACCTGTTGAGCAGGGTGACTTCTCAGACTACGGAGGGTGGCCCTGAAATGATGCTACCCAGCTCTCTTAACATCCTGGTGTGGATATTGTCAGGGCCATCGAGCTGTAGGGGTCAAGCTCCTGTAATAGTTCACATACCATTATTCAATGTGAAGGTATTTCGGCACCGTGGTGTGAAATCACTCTTCATTTATCCTGGTTTAAGTGACACAAATAGTCCAATCCATAGTGCAGTCATTAGTTTTTGTAGTTAGCAGTACTTTTTCAGAACAGAACATAAGCAGAAATTTCACTTTGAACATATTTGATGGCATCACACATGCTAAAAACAGAAATGTGTGGGCTCAGCTCAGTCATGTTCCAAAACATAAGCATGTGTTTCAGCTACTGACTAACCTGAGGGCACAATATTGTTTATACATTTGATTTGGCATTTTTTACACTTTCACCATTATATAAGAATCATAAAAAGAATTTCCATATACCCTGAGTGCAGTGATATTAATAGCTATTATTTCTCTCATTCCAAGTGATTTTGGAATTGTAATTCTTCTGCATGGTGTTGACATGAAAACAAATAAGCTAATATAGAGTCTCATAATTTTATTGCCATATAATCCCATTGTACTGCTTATAGAAAATATTAGACTTCAATATAGAATTTTCAGCCAAATAGAAGCACCCATTTTGAACATAACAATTTTAGTTACAGTAATCACATTGCATTTTTAATCTGTTACAATTCTTGTCACATAAGGAAGAGGTGTGAATTAGAACATTTGTTTTATTTGGGTGGAAAAAATAGAAAGGCTATTGGAAGCTCCTGAGTCAGTTGTGTGTGCTATTTCTTTCCCTTGCAAATTATTTTTACATCTGTTCAACTATTGGTGTACCTGTTCTGTCTTCTCCCTGTCATTGCAGGCTGGTATAAAATACTTGGTTGTGACTTTTTTCTGCAATATAACTGAATTTGAAATTATTAGTGCTTTTGTATTCAGTGCTGTAGTCAGCATGATGGTTGTAGGTGAATATAGATAGCCACATTGCTAATTTAGACCACATAGTTTTTCGAATTTTCATACATATGAATTTACCTGTGGGCTTTCTTTTTTCCATGAATACTCCCTGAAACAGTATCCTGTGCTACCTAAAACGGACAAAATCAAAGTTCAGGGTTAAAAGTCTTTTAAAACTCAGCCCTTTTACAGCCAGAACTCCTGACCTTGAAGCTATCTGAAATCTGTCAGGTATGTTTGGAATGCCAGAACACCACAGTGTGCAGGCATGACTCAATCTTATCCTTTGGCTAGATGCTTATAAGTCTGTGCATACAGTAAGGAATAAAAATCCCCAACTCCTAAGCCCTTTGGGAGAGAAGCTGGCTCTGTCCCTGTTTTCAAGGACAGGGTCTGTTTGCATACCAGGCTGACTTGGCCTCAAGTTTAACTTCCAAAAGGTTGTCTTGGAAATCATAATTAGTTTGGAAGAGGGTGACCTTGGCCTCCTTGAGTAGATGACAGAAAGCAAAACGAGGGTCCTTGCTTGTCTCTGAAGCATTTGTAGAGTTGGATGCGTAGGATCGAGGCAGGCTTCAACCTTCAGGGCCTGACCCTGAGACCTTTCAGCTCTTTGACTTTATGAAACATCTATTTTCCAGTGCTTGTCAGCACAGCTTAGAACATCTGCATGAGACCTGGGGAAAAATTATCTTGTTCTGAGGGACAAAACCACCTGCTGCACTAGGGGAGAATCAAAGAGCAAATAGTGTCTCCCCAGTCCGTGCCCTAGCGTAGGCATGCTCTGAGGTGTAGGGTATGCAGAAATATGGGCATTCTTCTGGAACAGTTGCCAAGAATAAAGACATTTTGGTATTTTTCTATGTCTAGTAATAGGACAACTCTGCACTTTTTTCTTGATTTGCCTTTTATTTTTCAACAAAATTGTGGAAGTCTGGGATTCTGTGTAGTCCAGCTTCAGCATTCACCTCCATATTTCATGCAAGCCCGAGTTAAAATCTGCTTTCTCAGGCTATTCCAGGAGTGACAAGTGTGTAACACACCTGTAACAGACCATGGGCAGACCCAGCAGCTGCAAAGTCTATTTTTCTTTGCATCCCTACAATCTTAACAAATACATCCTTTATCAGTTATCTTCCCATCTCTGTAAACAATTAATTGCTCTTTTAGATCTCTTTCAAACTACTTTAAATTTCTTTCCCCATGTCATGCTTCTTACCAGAACCTTGGTATTTTCAATGGTTAAAATTAAGGAATGACAATAATTAATCTTTTCCTTGATATTTGCAAGAGTCAGACTTAATGAGAGGGTTTACATGCCTGAGTCTGTATGCAAAATTGTAAGAATTAGGCAAAACTACAAATTAAAGAATTACTTTGTTATGGAACACAACATATGGAACCACCTTCCTTGTGAAAGGGTGGTGCCTGGAGGGGCAACCTGAGGGCTACTCGCTGTAGACCAGAAAGTTCTCCCTACTTATCTGAGTGCTTCTCTTAATAAGGATTCAGTTTAGAACCTCATTAATTTTGACTGTAAGGTACAGGCAACAACTGGAATCATTAAAGACCTGGGGCCACCCCCATTTCACCAGCTGGTTCTGTTGCCTTGTGAAGGCTTTGTCATCTTGTGCAAAACTTCTCCTTAGAGACTAATGAGGTTCTTGCTGTTTCTGATGTCACTTCTCTTTTTGTTGATGTCAAAGTATATCCTGAATATTAAGAACTTTGCTAATCATCAAGAAATGCTATTTTTGCCATCTCTGAAAGTTTATTTTTTGTGGGGATTTTTTCTGGTTTTGGTGGTTTGGTTTGGGGTTTTTGTTTTCTGTTTTTTTTTTTTTTTCTTCTCATTTTCCTGGCTTGGTATTCAGGTAAATTGGCTGTTGATAAATGTCCACCAAAAAAAAAAAATAATTAGTGATATTTCTGTCATCTATATATGTATTATAAACACATAGCTCTTGCATTTACAGACCAATCTGGACTTTCATTTACTAGTTAGAGACTTGAGCCATCAGAGGTGGCTGGAAACCACACTGCTGTCCTGGGAATTCTTGCATGAGATCTGGTCTAGTTGAATCTTCTTTTCAAATTTATCTGTGTGTGTGGATAGGGAACATATGAGGCTTGAAGCTTTGAAAGTTCTTGTTGGTCAGAATTGATTCTGCAGCAGCTGTTAAACATGGGAATATCTGGGTATTGTGATGTAAATTTTTGTCCTAGGAGCCTGGGGATTATTTCTGCACTCTTTGAAGTTGGTGCAAAACTTGTAATTAATTGCTTTTTAATTATGCTTTAAAATGTTTTTAAACCTTCTACATGCTTTGGGGATTTGCAAACTAAGGAAAGATCTCAGTTATTAGAAAATTTTAGCTTAATGCAATGCAGTGTGGGAGGTGTGACCCATTAGAAGCAAGAAGACCAGGGATGAGAAGTTCAGGTCCCATCTCACTGGGACTTGAATGGAGCCTGGGGGAGACAGGGTTGGTTTCAAAGTGAGAGTCAAGATCCTGTGTATTTGTTAGCAAAACTGAGATTTTTCAAAGGTTCAGTCATGTGACACACTGTGGGTGTAAAAAAAAAAGTTAATTTCCACAAAAAGAACAGTTTATTGATGATCACAGCGTGGGGTAGTAAAGTGGGTACCCTCAAATGGGATAATTTTACGAAGCTCTACAGAAGCAAAATATTTTAAAGTCAATATGAAAGCCATCATAAGGACAATGGAAAGTTAAATCTTCAGGTAGATATGGGGGAAAATAATGCTACATCTGAGGGAAATAAATTCCTCTCTAAACCAAAAAGCAATTCAGAAAAATCTAAAACATTTAAATAAGAGGACTAAGACAAATATACCAGTTGCAAAACCTGAACAGAGAAAATATGTCAAAATACTGCTCAAACCTTTATTTAGGTGGGTAGAAAGGATGAGTGATTGACACATGAATATTTTTTGAGTTTGCAGAAAAATCAGATGAAATACCTGCTCAATGGATTTAAATGGAGCAGAAAGTAGCCACTTTTATTGTGAATAGCTATTCAGTAGAAGTTGGAGGCTTGCTTAAGAAAAAACTCAAAGACTTCTTAGCATTAAATATTAGTGATTAGATATCTAAATGGTGCAAAATAAAGAGGAAATCCCCTCAAACACTAAGCAATCGGGGACCAGAGAAGAACATTATTCAGGTGGGACAAATTATTGATATAAACTCCAAGTAAGGCAAATTTTCAAATTTGGATATAGAGAAGGAAAATGTTATATTTTACATGAACCAGTGTTGCATTGCCAAGTAATTATTTTTCTGTCAACAGAAATAAATACAGGACAGTGTTTTAGGTGTCCTCTGAAGTACAAAGTACAGTCACTCATCTTTTATGGACGGGTTATGGGCACCTATTGTTCTTCTGGCCATGGGCTAGTGGATAGTCAACTGGATACATTCCCTCTAAACAAAGGAGGAGTTTAAAGACCAAAAATCTTTTTTCTTGTTTTCTAAAAAATGGAAAACTTGTCCTTGTGTCCTATGTGGAGAGGAAGAGTGTTGTGTTTAGGAGAAAGTGAACACAGAGAGTGATGTGCCACAGAATTTGCTCCAAACTGACATTGTGTGATTTTTATCAATTCCTCTCTGCAGAAAAACCCATCAATTGCTCAAGGAAAGAATATATATATATAAAAAATAAAACCTGTAAAATATTCAGAGTACTTTTTTTTTCCACTATGCTTAAGATTTCCTTGATATATTTATGCTGGGATTACTTCTGTGCTTTTATTGCAGTACAGGCAATTACTGTCATTCTGCCCAGAGTTGTTGCTCTTAATACATCACTTCAGTGGCTAAATTAACAAGTAGTGCTGTAATGGACATCTCTTTCTGAAAAATAATTTGAGCTCAGCCCAAGGTTTAATGAGCCATGTGCTAGAACTGTGCGTTTATTTTCCTATTCATTTCCCCATCCTACACACACTAAGGAAATTATATTTCAAAACCTGAAATTTAAAGTAACTGTGTAATACCATTATTTAGTGTAGCAAAATAATCTTGTAATCCTTCGTGATTCTTAGAGCTTAATTAGTGTCTTTCAAACCACAAATGAGGGAATTTATTAAAATACCTGGTTTAGACTACTCACAACTTCTGTATTCATTATTTGGTGTTTAAGGAAGGATCTTTGCTGGTACAGTCCTTCTGATGCTCCTACAGGTTCTGACTAAAGAAAGGAGACCAAGCAGGAGGTTTGGGGCATGAAGGTGTCATGCAGAAAGATCTGTATGAGAACCCAGGAGTGCACTTGAACACCTTGTGCTTCAATTCTGCATCATTAAACTGAGGGCACATTCTTTGCCTCTCTCTGTGCTGTCTCAACATGTGATTTCTGGGGAGAAAATTTTGGGGACACACCATGTGTTTTTTATAATAAGTAGAATAATTCAACATTTGCAGTTTAAAGGCTCTACCATAATTCTAACAAAGAAATAGTGTTAATAAATCAGTTAAAGTGTTCTGAGATAATTTTTCCCAAGTGATGCTGTGAAGAGTGTCTTTTCAAGATGGTTGATGATAACTTGTTTTCACAGACTTCAGGTTTTCAAAATTTAAAAGTCATTATCTTGGGTGACTGGTTGTGGATAGAACTGATGGTTCAAGTACAAGGGGTTTTTGGTTTTGTTCTTGTTACTTTGTAAATTTTGTATTTGTAGAATATTTTTACAGTATTCTGCTAAAAGATATTAAACCAAATGATCCTCTTGGGTTCTTTAGTGATCAGTCACAAATGCATTTTATTACTGACCTTATAGTAAACTGAACCATATCATCAAGACTGAAGATAATATGTTTAGGTGTTCTGTTGAGATAACTTTGACTGTCATCATCATATAAAACATATTTTTTCCATAGCTTGATATTTATAGCCAATGGATTTTTCTTTATTTAATGAGGTGTGTGCAAAACTTATTTAAGCTGCCTTGGAGTCTGAGGTACCATTGTACATTGCCATGTACAAGCAGCACATACAACTCTTAAAGTTGTTAGTTGGAGATTAGTGGTGTTCTAGGCAAAATATTAATGAGGAAGGTTTTTTATACACACATTTTTTTTCTAAATTCATGCCACTTTCACTTTAGTGAAGTAATTTTATCAAAATAATTTACAAATATCACATTCAGTCTCAAGTATCTAGGAAATAATAAAATAAAAACTCTTTGAGGAAACCTCTCTAACACACCCCCCAAAGCAAACCAAATCACAACTGCTCAGTAATTCCTGACAGCGAATTTAGACCAAGCATCCTGAGAGCTGGGAAGGTGCAGTTTGGGTCATCTGCCTTAATGCTGATATTCAGAATGTAGATCAGTGTTTTAAACCTCTCTTGTACATCAGAATCTTTGATATCTCATGCTCCTTTGATCTCTAGAAAGCTTATAACTTGAGGATAACTCATAGAGTTGTCTGCAAATCTTACAAGATAGATTCTCATGTTCTATTACTCTTTAAATGATTGCTATCCTCTTTCCCATGCAGGGATCAGGACTCAGTAGGTATTGTACAATCCATATTCAGGTTTATGCTATGATGCCATGCTTGGTAAATGCTAAAATAGTACAGAAAGGAATATGTATAGCTATGATTTATGGTTTACACTGACTCAGAAAACTGTCAGTCTTAATCAGCCTAAGTTGAGTGTAAATGTATGTGTCTTCCTGATGAAGTTGGTCATGTTAATATTCTAACTGCTGTAGTCTTAGATTGGGCTAGATTGGTCCAACCTGTTTAAACAGAATTAATTCAAAAGGTTTTTTTATTCTTTTTTTTTTTAGTATGTTTGTTAAGGTTATATAGAAACTTTAAGATTGTATAGCTTACAATGCTACACAGGAGTCTTCTGAAACAAGGCTCTCATGTTTTTTTCAAGGATACATTAAATAAGAGTTTGTATCTACTTTGACATTTTGTTTTGTCTAAACCCCCAATTTAATCTCAAAGGAACACATCATTATTTAACCAATAAACCCCCCAAGCAATGACTCGTAATGAGAAACAACCTTTGTTCTGCATGAATCTTAATCATCCACAGAGCATTTCCCACTTAGAAGCCACCCAACTGGCACAAGGCAGCTTTAGATTTCAGAAGCTGAAAGCTGCTTTGCTTTCAAGTCAAACCTATGGGGAGAAGATAATAGGCTTAAAACTGTGGTGTCCTGGTTTTATGGATTTTATTGTGGGTTTTATACTGTGGACCTTCTTAATTAGACACAGTGTCAAAGTACTTGAGAAATGCAGACCTTCACGAGAGATTGAAGTGCAACTTTTAGCTGCTGCAAGAGACAACTTTCTAAATATGGATTGTGATTTTTGTGGCCCTGAACCACAACACGTATCAAATTGGAATTAAATTTAAATGTACTCAGGAATGACTCTAGCAATGTACTACTCAGCCCCCTCCTCTCCATCTGTAGCTGGTGGGAGTTGAGCTTACTGAGATTTTTTCCGAGAGTGTTTAGCACCTTGCAGATGTTTAAATTTGAATACAACTTTTAATATGGTATAAATAAAGTAATACTGATTGGATAGAAAATGTAATATATTTGAAAGCAATGTTGAAAGAGTGGAAAAAATGGATTTTTTTTTAATTTCAGCTGCCTTTAAACTTCTTTTGGTGAAGTTTCTAAATCTGCACAGCTTCTTACAACTTTTCTTTTTAATGCATGGGGTGCAAAGAAATCTATTATCCTCTTTAAATCAGTGCAGTAAGTGTTTCAGAGCACAGATGGGTAGTGAGCTGATCCTGAAGCAGCAACAAATTGTTTGGAAGTCCTGAGAGGGGGACATGTCTGTCCAGGCACGAGTCTAGTGTAGACAGCAGCATGGCAGTGCATGTACCCTCTTCAAACACTTCTCCTCTAGCTAAACTGGGAGGCAAAGAGATTGATGGATGAACTATAACTGGACCCCAACTCCTGCCTTCAGACTTTTAAGTAGCACAAGAACCTCAGAGCACACTGTCCCTCTCAGAGACATCCTCAATATTTCTTATGAGTTATCACAAGCTTCCAGTACCTGAAAGGTGCCTATAAGAAAGCTGGGGAAGAACTGTGCATGAGGGCATGGAGTGATAGGATGAGGAGTGATGGTTTCAAAATAGAAAGGGGGAGATTGAAGTTGGATATTAGGAAAAAGTTCTTCAATAGGAGAGTGGTAAATTATTGACACAGGTTGTCCAGAGAGGTGGTGGAGGCCCCATCCCTGGAGATATTAAAGAGCCCCTGGATGGGGCTCCGAGGAACCTGATATAGTGAAGATGTCCTTGCTCACTGCAGGGGGTTGGACTAGATGGGCTTCAAAGGTCCCCTACAACTTAACACATCCTATGATTCTACTCCTTTAGACCATACAAGTGTGTTGTGATTTTGGTACATCCAGACAGGCTTTTGGAAGCTTTTTAAATTATTAATCTGCTACAATTCATCCCTCCTACTCTTGTGACATCATTCTCTACATCCCTATCCAAATAAAAAGAATACTTTTATTTTGTTGTTTTCTCAGTGACAGCAGTAACAGCTTGAGAGATGCTGAATACAAACACTCATTTGGAAAAGGAAGGTTTATATAAATGATGGCTTGACTGCATGTCATGGCAATAGTAAATACATCACTGATGGAAAGGCATCCTCTTAGGAAAATAATTTTGCAGCATTGTTCTGTAGTGCAACCAAAGTACCATAAAGCTTTGCCCTAAGTTAATAATTGGGACTATTACTGAGGAATGATGAAGTTTTTTAAGGAAGATGGATGTTTGCTGCAAACCAGACATCATTTTATAGCTTGGAAACATAAGCAGTCCCTTAAGTATCTGCCTTGCAAATATGAACCTGGGTCAAAAGGAGAGAAACCATAGAGACTACAGCAAGAGTTGTATAAGACTGTTGCTCCTGCCATAAAATGTTTAGCACTGTTAAAATTTTATTGCACTGTTTTCATACAAAATGAGGTATCTAGACCTTTTGCTTGCCTGAAGCTTGGAAGGAGTCTTTTTATTCTTTGCTTTAATTTTCTTTTGTCTGATGTGTGGTGGTGTAGGTCTGCAAAGGCTTTGAAGTATGCACTGTACTAAGATTTTATGGTTGTGATGCAGTAGGTAAGATTGCATCATATCTTCCAAGATTAACCAGTGAATAAAGGCCCCAGACTTAGTCTGTCAAAGTGAATGGAAATGATTCTGCTGACTTTATTGAGCTCACTTTATTTAAGCATGATTTAAGTGGAAAATGGTTACCTAGCTGCAGTGCTTTATGAAGGTATATCTAATGTTCTAATCAAATCTCTTTAATACATCTAAAAGTCACATTGTTCTATTAGGGTGAGTTACTAGCAAATAGAGACATGACCAAGATAAAAGTGGATTTACAAGTGCATTTAGGGAGAACAATAAAACTCTGATGTTCAGAGATCACTCCCGGGGCCGATCAGAGCAAATGCCTCAGAGCAGCTCATTACACCACCAGAAATGTCTCTAATAGTGCCTACAGCTTTATATTGAAACTTGAGCCTATTTCTAAAATGCTTGCCACAGAAAACACAAGCACTTCAATTTAATAAAGTGACTTTGAAACAACTGCATTACATCTAAACCTAATTGAAATTGGGGAAATTATATCAGCAACACTGTAAGTCCCAGCTCTCTGTTCATGCTCTGGGGACCTGATTCAGCTGCATTGTCCCAGGGCCAATATTGTGACAATACAGACAGCAGCAAAGGTGCTGCTGCATGCATAAGATGCCTGCATAAAAACAATCAGTTAACGAGGTCTCGTTAGACGGCAAAGAAAGGGCAAGAACCCTACGGGACCTGCAAAGCAAACGGGTGCCAGGTGTGAAAGAAGCTCAATGTTGTGGCACAAAGGACATTTATATGGTTGCAGCTCTTCCTTCCACATACACTGTTGGCAGATCAGCGAGCAAAGATGCAGAGCAGGCTGAGGCCTCACAGTTTGGATGTGCCAGGATATGACAGCCAAGCAAACACAAAAGAGGAAGCAGTTTATAAACGTTTGTTATTATAATATATACATTTACATAATATTCTTTATTTTTTAAGAACTCTTTGAGAGGGATGTTTTTCAAATTTCCTTCTAGGACAGTGCAATTCAGTAGACTCTCCCCCATTTTTTATTTATCATAAAATATATATTTGATTTATAATTATCTTGTTTTGAGAAAAAGATGCAAAGGAGCACAGAAGCAAAAGCTGTAACAGATATATTTAGGTCTTAATATTTTGTTGAAAATTGTTTTATTTGGCACAGTGTCTAAAATTCTTAGTAGGCTCTAGTGGTAAAAAACAATCTCCTCTTGACCTGGTCTCGTCTGGGATGGAGTTAACCCTTCCAAGCAGCTGGTACAGTACGGAATTTTGGATTTAGTATGAACATAATGATGAAATACACTAATGATTTAGTTGTTGCTAAGCAGCATTTACAATAAAGTCAAGGTCTTTTCAGCCTCCCAGGCCTTACCATTAAGGAAGTATAAGCATGAGGTATAAAAGAAGCTGGTCATGGCCAGGATAGTTGACCCAGATGGGTCAAAGGGGATATGCCATAATATATGACATCATAGTATGTAACTGGGGGTGGGGTGGAGATGTCTGGGAAGGGCTGTGGCTTGAGACCTAGCTGGGCATCAGTTGGTTAGAGGGTGGTGAGCAATTGTACTGTGCATCACTTGCTTTTTATATTCTTATTCTCTTCCTTTTCTGTCCCATTAAACTGCTTTTATCTCAGCCCATAAGTTTTAGCTTTTTTCAATTCTCTTCCCCGTCCCACTGGTAGGGGGAAAGCAGAGAGAGCAATTGGCTGTGAGGTGTTTTAGCTGCCCACCAGGTTAAACCATGGCAAACACTGTAGCACTTTTAACTTGATTTACAAAATATGGAGGCATGGTTCCAGACTAATAGAGAAATCAGAGTATACTTGTTTCAAATTATGACATTTTCAAAAGTAATTCTACTTTCTCAATATGAGATGATATTTCATTGTCATCTCTTCAAATCATCGCCCAGCACTGTGCCAGGCATGTGGTTGTCAAGATCATTGTTCTCTACTGAGTGAAAGATGAAAATATATCTTAGAAACCTTTTTTTCCACCGTCATTATGAAAGTGGCAATGACCAGTGTATGTGGGCTGTATCTCATCATGTTGCCTCAATTCAATGTCACGCTATTGAATGTCACAATGTCACAGTGTTCTCCTCCCTAGCACCTACTCCTGTTTTGGGACTATATTTAATAGAAAGAAGCTATTCTTCTCTTTATTCAGAGATTTGAGTCTCTTTTTTTCTCTGCTGAGTGACATCAAATGCAGCAGCCCTTTTGTTCATTGTGAAGGACTTTAAAGGTAGGGTTGTGCAAAAAACAGAATAGCACTTGTTTCCACATGGGCCCTGCAAACTGGAACCCCCCATCATTTCAAAATTTGCATCATTTCAACATTTTCACCATTTCCATCATTACCTTATCATTTCCAGACCGTCATTGCACTAATTAGCTCTGGCAAGTGCTATTTGATTAGCCTGTGGAAACTAGGAATCAAGTTTCCAGCCCATGGTGGCAGCCCAGATTACAACAAATTACAATAAAAAGCTCTGTTTAATTGCTGTTAGCACTGGGGTACAATGTCCCTATATCCTTAAAAGTTTCTGAGGGTTTCTATGTTTAATGATATACAAATAAAGGCTAAGGAGAGGTTTTTGTATGCCTTCCAGTTTGTGTTGCCTCATATGGGATGAGTAATACTTTCCTTTCTTTCCTTAGAAGGTATCTACATTCAGACACTTGTCCATTGTTATGGACTCTTAACATCATTCTTTTGTTTTACAAAGAAATTTCACTGACAAGACTGTCACATTATTCCATACTTTTGTGGAATTATTTTGTGTTAACACAACCAAACTCTCTGAAATTAAAATTGTGACTTGATTACCTCACAATGAGGATAGAATGTGTAGAAAATGGATGGATGGGTGACTAACCTCCATGGAGTCACTCTTTGACTGCTGGTGCCTCAAAATGGTTTTGATCTCCTGCACAATTGTACAAGACCATCTTTAATGAACACAAAGAAAAATACATGAAAATGTTTTAAAAGATTCAGAAAGATATTATGATGTGTCAATAATTTTTTCATCACACCACCATAAACATATAGCCTAAAGTACAGCTTAAAGTTTATTTTCTGTGGTTTGAATTTTTGATGTTTCAATCGTATTTTTTTCAACAAACTAAAGGTTAAAGCTCTTATTAAATTTGAATTCCATAACAGGACCTTAATCAAAGTACTGCTGCTTTGATACTGCAATATAAGTAATCACCACTATGATGCATTTCATACCACTGGTCACTGTATGTTGCAGTCACTTATTCCTGCCAATTTGTTCTTATATCCTACTAATTTATTATTGTTGTAATCTTATTAGTGTTGTAATTTAATCATCTAGTCCCATCAGTCTTCTTCTATTTCACAGAGCCGTCCAAGGGCCTTATAAATCTTTTTTTAATATGTTAAACTGAAGTTTAGGTGCCCTCCAGCACATATATTTTTGGTCTGTGGGCAACAACAAATCTTAGCAGAGATGATATACATGTGAGATACCTGTCACTTATGTTAATGAACAAGTTAAATAGGTCATTCTTTAGTGGTAGATGAAAAAAAAAAATGCCAAGGACTTGTCATCATGTCAGTACTGGGACTGGAATTTAATAGTTTGCAATCTCCTCTTTCCTTCCCACTCCCCACCTCCACCCCTCCACAGAGCAGGTTTCAATGGTAAGTGAAGAAAAATCAGAGAAGCAAAAATATGAGTGGAAAGCAATCAGAGGAATAATAAGAAACTTGATTTTTATCACAACCTTGGGAGCAAACCAACAGGTGGAGTTTCCTTTTTAGAGAATTTTTTAGAAGAAATATATGGTTAGAATCACAAACAAGAAAAGTGGTTTATTGTTCCTGGGCCTTCTGTATTCAGAAACATAATTTTTTATTCATAGATTTTAAGTCAATTTGAAAGGGTTAGATAAATACAAATTGCTTTAAAAATTATTTTCCAAACAAACACAACTTTTATTTTTATAATTCAGCAAAGCCTTTGAGCTGAAACGTGTCTCCTCTTAGTGTGAGATTTCAGGCTCACTAAAACAAACCAAGCTTTATCAATTTTTAATCTTGGTTTAATGTTTTAATCCAAAGGTGATCTCCCAGTGAACAGGCCTTTCTGAGTTTATTGTGTAAAATAGAAATTTAAATTGTTTTTTAGAAATTAGAGTTTGTTTTGCTTGCTATGTACTTCAGTTCCCTAAAGACATTTAATTTAGGGCTAGGAGCTTTATTGTCTTGGCTATTTTATGACTTTATTCTGTGGCTCTTCTTCGCCTCCTACAAAAATTTTCTACATTTTTTGTTTTCCAAAAGGGTTCTTCATGTTAATGTTCCTTTCTGCTAATGTATTTTTATTTACTGTGGTTGCCTCAAACCAGGCTTCTGCTTCACCAAAAAAAAAAAAGGGTACAATTTTATGCTCAGGGAATTTGACTTTCAGAGTCTATTTGTGTATAGGTGTTGTATGGACAGCACACACACCCCTTGTTGTCTCCTCCCTCATTTCCAAATGCTGCAGTTGGTGCCATCAGTATTTGTTTCACAAAAACTCTAGCTATCTAATTTTTTTTTTAAAGACTTTGTTTTCAGAATACTGACTGAAGGGTGCTTACTTTACACAAGATGTCACAGTTGCCTTAAAGAAGAACCTAATTATTGCTTTGGCTTTAGTACAAAAAACAATTTAAAAATTCTTCAATATTAGGAAGATAAGTAGGAAAAGGACTCATCTTATATTTCCTGTTTTTTAATATGCAATAGGAAAATTACAGCAAATAATAGGCTAATGATAATAGGCTAATGATAATAGGCATATTTAGTGGTCAGTAAATTTATATGCTGCTTGCAATTGTGGTTGCTTCATTCTGTGTTCATTGACCTAATTGTAACGGGTCACATATATTTATAGAGCAATATGCACATTGTAATGATTGTTGCTGCTAACAGGATTTAAACAACAAAGAAAAAAGGAGAAAATAACAGACACACTGAGGTCAATGGGAAGACTGAAAGGGGATTTGAAACTTTTCTAAATTAAAGGTAATTAGGAAGTGTTGGGCAGTAGCTACCAAACGCCACAGCAGCAGCTGTTAGACAACCAAAGGTAACATTACTGAGATTTTTTTATATTTGGCTGATGTTGCTTGTTCAAATTTGGAAAATTAGTTTCAGCTGAATTCAGTTATGCCCTGTTACCTTTCCAAATACAACAGGGGATGAGTCCTTGTGGTATGTCACGTGTGCTAGTGCTGATTATGGCTAATTGATCGATTTGAGTTTGGTTGAGTTTTCTCAGAAGAGGTGGTTGCATTTTGTTTGTCCCTTTTTAACCAGTTAGCAAATGATCATCAGGTCAGGTACCTGAGCAAATAGAATAATTACTTTCTTGAATAAGTAGATGTCTTGGCACAGAATTCATACTTTCCTACTACTTATTACATTAGTTATTTTTACAAAGCAGTTTATTGGTGCTCACTCTTAGGATGAACAGAACATAACAAGGACAACATTGGACTTGCATTGGACAAGAGAGTAGACAACAACTTTGTCTCTTTTTAATCAGATTTGCCCTTATTTCTATTGGGAAAAACACTTTTGTGCTTCAGAAGCCTCCTCATCCCCAGGGGACATCTCTGCCTTATACATCATGTAGGTGTTACTCAGAGCAGCTCGGTGGTGCTCTGACACTGCTTTGAAGTTTCATTTTGTTGTTTCCAGGTCTTGCTTCCCATTGCTCTTTGAGAGATGATTTTCATGGCAGAAAGCACACATTTGATTTCTAAGCCAGCTCGGTAGGAATGTGCCTGATAATTGATATAACAGTGGTTTACAGCTCCAAATTAAACAAACAGGCACTGGGTTTGCAGCAACCCAAATATCAGCCTGGTGTTAAATAAAAGAGAAAGTAGGAGGCCAGATTCCTCTGTGGTTTGACTGCTCATATGGGCTGTGCTGAAGGAAAAGATGGATATTTTGGGTGATTTCTGTTGAGAGTATGGGAACAGCCTGCTGAATGTGGTGCAGTCACAGTATTCTCAGACATCTCAGGGGTAGCTAAGCTTCTCCCAACAGTTCTGATGCCTCCACCTTCAATCCCCTAGCACAGTCATTGTGAATAGAAAGCTGCTGGGATGTGCTGTGCAAGGCAAAATGAGATTTGATGAGACTGATTGTTAAGTGTTGTGGACCCTGTGTTGGGCTAATGAGCTATCCCTGCATGTGAGACCTATAGATATATGTGCCTTTATCAGGCTCAAATTTTACACTCTTCACACCAGAGTGAGGTTTGGTGCAGCACCAAGAGATGTTATGGCATTTGGAGACAAATCAGAGTCATGCTACCGAGAGTTCACTGTCAGTCTTGGATTTCTGGAGCGAATCTGTAATTCTGCTTATATTTTGCTGTGGTTCCATAACTGCTTCCCTAGTTTTAAACAGTAGAAATGACTTAATGATTTAAACCCAAGCTATTTCCTTTGCCTTCTGGGCTGAACAATTTTAAGCACTCTGGTAGTGTCCAACATCAATGAGAGCTCCTTTTGGAGCAGATTTCTGCATCAGGGTAATTCCTTTTGAAGGTCATTTTCTTTTGGAGTTTTTTTTAAATTCTGAGGAATTAAAATGATGAAAGGTGGCTTTGTCCACAAGAGGAGGCAGGTGATTGTTTCAAGTGTCCTGCTTTTTGTGATCTGTGGATTTTTTTCAGCTTGTGCACTGACTGGGTATGGCTATAAAATGTATTTATTAAAAAATGTAACACAAAGAAAATATGGAGTTTTTTCAAGCTACGAAATGCTGCTAATAAAACCTATTAAAGATCAGGAAAATAACACTATGTTCTGTGGATATTGGGTTCATGTTCTAGTCATTACTTTGTTACTGGAGTGGAGTTATTTCCTGCAGGAAGAAAAGCCCCAAACCACAGATTTGGTACCTTGCCTGTCTTGGTTGCAGTACAAGCTGTTTACAGGTTATTTCTTAGGAGGAGATAATGAGGGAGACTAGGTCTTTTCCTTATTAACTGGTATATAACTATCAATATCTCCTGTTTTTCATGCAAAATACTTTTTATCCAAAAAACTCAGTAAGGTGGGAAGGAAAAGCAATAGAAGAGAAGATCAAAGTAAACAATGTAATTTCTGAAATAAGCACAAACTTATTTCAGCCCAAGCCCCATAATATCCTCAATTGAAAAAAGAAATGGACAGGAAACAGAAGGAAAATCCCTTAGCATCTTCAAGGTGTTCTTCAAATCCTTTCTTCTACAGTCAGTAGAAGGGTATTCCAGTTAGGGAAAAACTTAGTTATCTGTAAGAATAGTATAGGAAGTATATTTAATACAGGAAGTGTAAATTAGAAAGTATAATTAATCTGCTTCTTCTTAAGATACTTTCACTCACACTATTATATTTCCAGTATTTATTATTAATTAGGAAGCAACTAAATGCTCTTTTTGCTGGTACCATGTCCAGGTTTCAGATGCTTTCACTGTGTTTGGCCCAAGTCTAATTTGAGAGTAGCCAGTGCTGTCTGCTTCTCCCTGTGCCCAAGCCTAAGGTATTGCCTGGCAGAGCCCCTCCGAAGCACAGTTGTGCTCCAAGACAGATTATGAACAGCTGGAGGCCACAGTTAAATTGTACCTCTCAGGACTCTGAAACTCCTTTCTGTTTCTGTTTCCAGTGTAAATAGGACTTCTCAAACTATCTCACAGACTGTAAGGGAATATTTTCTCATATTTACTCCTGAATGGCCAAATAGCTGGGTGCTCACTTGAGAAATAGAGCTTCATGGCCTTGGTCTGCTGAATTCTTGGGAAGGCTTTGGTCTTACCCTGTCTAATAAAGGGCACTTATACCAAGTGTGATCTGTAGGAAACCTGAACAGACACAGCCACTGCCAGCTCCCACCTCCAGTTCATTGTTTCTCTGGGCAAATAGTTGTGTGCTGTTCTAATGATCTCTGAACTTCAGCATCTCCATTGCCTCTCTCAGAACTGTTGCTTTTTCCAAGATCAAATAAGGAAATTTTCTCCTTTGTAAACAATTCTGATAAAAACCTCCATCCTAGGTCAGAAAAATCCTCCTGAGCAAAAAGGCTCATGTTGAAATGAATATTAGTCTTATCAGCTGCATTGCATTAGAAAAGACATTTGGTGAGAACATCACTTATTGGAAAAGTTTTCAAAAGGTTTTTTTTTTTTATCCATGGGATCTAAACTATTTGAAAGATGAATTTTGATAACTGGGGCCCTTGAGATAGCTGTTCTACACAAAGTCCATAGTCAAACACCAGGAAAAAATCTGTCTCACAGCATGTCAAAACCATGTCAAAATACTGTGTCACACAGTATTATCATGATCCTTAAGGAAAACTTGAAATTTACTTTACTGTCTCTGTTCAAAATTCCACTGATATTTGATCCTCAGAGCTTTGTTTCAATTTCTGTTTGGCATAGATCAGCCCAAATTCATTAATGTGACTAATTTTTTTTTTTCAGATTTTAGAGTAGGCTGTTTGTGTGAAGTCCTGTTGGGTTGTTTGTCCAGCACTGTCTGTGCTGGTGTATTGTGCAGAAATCCTTCATATTTCATCTGCACCTGCTGGTGTTTAAGTCTTGCTCCTCATGTCCCTCCAAGGTTTTCCTGAGAGCTCTATCTTCACTGTGCACATCGTTGTGTGTGCTCTGTACCTTAAAATCTTCTGCTGATTATTTGGTTTTATGGATATTTCTGGCAGCATTTATTATTTTTTTCCTCTTTAAAAATTTTTGTTGCCTCTCTTCAATTTATCTGAAAAATCTTGCACAGTATTGTGCTGTATTGAATACTTTTTAAGTATCTGGTATTATACAAATCTACCTGAATCTAACTTCAGAAACCATGCAGTGTTCAGATGAACAAGCTTCACTATGTGTTTTAAACTAACTTTCAAGATCCGTTGTAGCAGGTGTGATGATTTCTGTACTGAAAATTACTTTCCTGTTGTCACAGTCAGGTGGCCTCATGATGGTTCGTTTTGCTGTGATCTTGAGGTGCAAAAGATCAGGGCAATCATGCCAAGGGGTTTTGTGTCCTGATGTGGTAGGTAAGGAGAGGAAAAGTAGAGAGGGGAAAGAGGATAGTTGAGGCAATTCTGGTTTTTGGACTAGCTCTTACACCTGTGTGATAGACCTACAAGTGCATCATCTTACAATGTGGCCAGTGTCATCATGAATTTTCATAACTCTCTATCTCTGGGCTGCTGTGAGTGTTGCTATCTCTCCAGCCAATCACTTATCCAAGTTGGCTATATGATATTGCCAGTGCTCTGAAGGTTCCCATCCTTAGCCCTGAGTTGTTTTCTGTCTGTGCTTCCAGTCTCATTACTAAACTCACCATGTGTGCTGTAAGTGGCAGCAAGTATATTGTTCTGCTGATTTTTTATCTCTCTAAAAATGTATGTTCTGGACCTAACCCAAGGAATGTGTAAATAGGTGTTTTACTGCCAAGCAAATATTTAGCAAACACGTTGAGCTGTGGGTCTGGCAGGAACTCGTGGTTGTCTGAAATACATATTCAGATAACAGAATAGCAACACATCCATTGCCTGAGAGAAATCACTGCATCAGTTTGGTGGTTTATGATGAGAGAGCTCTCTGTGGCAAGGCAGACACATCCTACTCCAAATTTCTAGTCTGAAAGTACCAGCACATCAGAGCCCTGGGGCATCTTGCTGCCTCTCTAATGGCTCTTACCAGCTCTCTGCACAATCTCCAGAGCAGCAAAGATAAGAGGAGAGAGGATGAGCAATAGGATGGGAGGAATGAAGTGCAGAAAAGGAGGTGTGGATAAGGAATAACATGCACTTGGGCATTCTTTGCTGGTAAAGTTGCTCTGAAGGAGCTGCTATGGCTTAGCACAGTGCTGAGCAGCTCTAAAGCAGCTCTAAATTTCAAGTAAGATAAGTTGTTCCCCAGGTTCAGCAATGTCCTGTATAGTCTGTGCTATACATATTGCTCAGAGATTTAAGAAGCAAGAAATGCTGTCTCTCCTCGTCCCTGAGGGTACCAACCTGTCTCTTGAATAATGGGATGAGAGATATGCATGATTAACAGTTGTACTCTGTTACCTTTTTAATTACTCTCCAAATTGGCCCTCGAATTTGATGCCAGTGCCAGCAAGAGATGCCCAAATGTGGGTGCACGGGTCAGCAGAACACCTGAAGTGCAGCACAACAGAATTCCAGTCATCCCAGACACCAACTCACTGGGGACCCAACTCGAGTGCTTCTATGTGAACACACATACACAGGGAATGAACAGGAGTTAGACACACACACGTGTCTACAGGGCTACGATCTCACTGGAACTGTGGAGACATGGGGGGAGGATATAGGATTTTTCTGTAGGGACAGGTAGGACTTGTGGAGAGAAGCTCAACAGTGCTTGCAGCCCAGACTGCCAACTGTATCCTGGGCTGCATCAAAGCCAGTGTGACCAGCAGGCCAAGGGAGGGGATTCTGCCCCTCTGTTCCATTCTCGGGAGTCCCATCCTCCCCACCCACCCCCACAGTGCTGCATCCAGATCTGGGGTTCCCTGAATGCAGAGGGCAACATAGATGATCCAAGGGCTGGATCACTTCTGCTCTGGAGACAGGCTGAGAGAGCTGGGGGTGTTCAGCCTGGAGAAGAGAAGGTTCTGTGGGGGCCTTATTGCAGCCTGGCAGTACCTGAAGTGGGTGCAGGAAGGATGGAGAGGGACTGGTTATCAGGGTGTGTGGTAACAGGACAAGGGGAATGGTCTTAAACTGAAGGAGAGGAGATTTAGGTGACACATTAGGCAGAAATCCTTCCCTGTGAAGGTGGGGAGGCCCTGGCACAGGGTGCCCAGAGAAGCTGTGGCTGCCCCTGGATCCCTGGCAGGGTTCAAGGCCAGGTTGGACGGGGCTTTGGGCACCCTGTGCCGGTGGGGTGTCCCTACACCATGGCAGGTGGTGGGACTGAGTTATCTTTAAGGTCCATTCTGACTCTTTCTATGATTTTATAATATTCAAAACATATTTATCCTCAAATGTCCTCTGCTCGAGGTTATGTCCTATTCAAATGGTCTCATTCCATCACATTCCCTGAATATGAGTCTGGTTACCTTTCCTGAACCAAATTGTCTCTCTTGTTCTCTGTCTCAGCACTCAAGGTTGCAATCCCATGTATATATCAAACATCCAGGACCTTCTCACAGTGATCTTCTGCAAACCCTGTCCCATGGAGACAGTGCTGTGACATGGCAGGTTTCCATAATTATGTCCCAACAGTCAGTGCTCTCCTCTGCCTGACTGAAATGTTCTCATGGAGTTAATTTGTCCTGTTTCTATTTCTATCAATGAATCCAGGATCAACACTTGCCCCTGTGGTCTCATGATGTAGGTTGCCTTAAATTTAGTCAATAAGTGACAATTATAAAGCAATCATGGTAATGGAAGAAATAGTTCCATTCCTAAGGATTAAATGAAAGACTGGACAGTGAAATGTCTGCAAATCTGAGCTGGTAGTACCAAGTTGGGAACACTGTTCATGTAGGCTTGCAAAAAGTTTTTCTGACATCAGCTGAAACAGGAATTTTAACGAGTCTTCACACAGAAAGTAGGATTGTAATTTCAGAAGTAATCAATTCTGAACTGTTTTGACTCTGACCTAAAAAAAAACCCAACAAAAAAATGGGAAGGCTAGATGGTCCTTCTGGGACTTGGTAACATTTCACAGCAAATGAGGATGTGACTCATGCTGTCTATGAAGGTTGGATCATGTAACCTGCAAGTCTCAGCTCTCTCGTATCTCACTCCAGGCACTCCTTCAGGCACACACTACAGAACACCAGTGCTGCTCTCTAAAGCTGGCAGTTGGTCTTAACTCTGTCTCTCTCTTCCCTTGTTGTCTGCAGAGCAGCAGCACTGTGGTGTTACTGTGGCATGCAGGGGAGGGAGGGCTGGGGAGGTAAATCATAGAATCATAGAATTTTTAAGGCTGGAAATGACCCTTAAGATCATCCAGTCCAACCATTAACCTACCACCACCAAGACTACCCTTAGACCATGTCCTCAAGCACCGCATCTCCCTGTCTTTTAAACACCTCAAGAGATGGGGACTCAACCCCCTCCCTGGGCAGCCTGTTCCAATGCTTGATGACTCTCTCATTACAGAAGTTCTTCCTAATATCCAACCTAAATTTTCCCTGGCGCAGCTTGAGGCCATTACCTCGAGTTCTGTCGCCTGTTACTGGGGAGAAGAGACCAACCCCCACCTCACTGCAACCTCCTTTCAGGTAGTTGTAGAGAGCAGTAAGGTCTCCCCTCAGTCTCCTCTTCTCCAAACTAAACACTCCCAGCTCCCTCAGCCTCGTCGTAGGGCCTGTTCTCCAGACCCTTCACCATCCTCGTTGCCCTTCTCTGGACACGCTCCAGAACCTCAACATCCTTCTTGAAGTGAGGGGCCCAAAACTGAACACAATACTCGAGGTGAGGCCTCACCAGTGCAGAATACAGGGGCATGATCCCCTCCCTGGTCCTGCTGGCCACACCGTTCCTGATACAAGCCAGGATATGAACTGTGGCCCCTTGTATTTAATGTGTGAGGTACTCAGGACAGTTTAGGAGGGAAAAGAAGTACAAGCTCATATTTCTTTTTTAAAAAGGCTTCTGCTGCTTGCCAAGCAATACAAGAATTTTTTTGTTGCTCTCAGCTGCTGGGAACGCCTTGGGAAGCACTCGAGCTTTTAATTTACTTTCCCCTTGACTCTGTGTACGTTGCAGTGGAAGCAGACCACAAGCCTCGTTGTTGGTCTATCACACAATGTTTTTTGGCTGAAGGAATTATACCTTACTGCTAACTGCAATCTGCTGCTGCTCTGCTGTCTGTTATCCTCAGGAATAAATGAGCAGGAAGAAGTTGAAGACCTCGTCCTCATCATGACCCTTTCACATAGTACATTAATTGAATTTTTACCTTCCTGACCATGAGTAAGCAGTTTGCTTGTTAAAGGACATGAAGAAATATGGGACCAACTTAGTGTTGTGCACAGTGGCAGGAAATGGCCAGCTTCTTTCTGCTGAAAAATGCTTCTCCATATCCCCAGTGCAAAGTACTCCTCCTGTAGCACACTTGCAATGAAGTGTGCCAACAGGAGCAGATGTTTCTTCTCTCTGTCTATGACTTCTACCATAGCTGCATAAATGCAAAGTCACTGAAAGGGAAACCTAAACAGGGAAATCCAGTCCAAAATTCTCACAAACAGAGATTTTAATCCTATTTTGCTCCATGACACTAGTACCCATATCTTCAGAAATTGTTTGCCAGAGAAAAAAACCATAAGCTTATTTTGAGAGAAGCTTTGGATTTATGGAGGAGGGAATGAAGTTACTTCAGTCTCGTGACAGTTGAACCCACACAGGACTATCGTGTATTCTGGTGCTGCTCAGCAAAACTCAGACCTGGGTTAGAAGTGATGTGCGTCTTATTTCTGTCACTTCTCTTTTTCCCCCTTATCTTCAGTTCAAATCAGCTACCAGTCTGAATTTTGTAGCTTTTGGCTTCCTAAATTTCCAAACTTAGTCATCAACTTTTGTTTTCTGCTATACTTCTACTTTCTCTTTGGACTTTATATATATATATGTATGTATGTATATACACACACAAAAAAAAAACCCCAAACCAACAACCTACCCAACAAAACTATTCAGAACCGATGGATAAGGGATAGGCTGTGCTGTTAATTACTCAGGAGAAACCCACTCTGTCCAATTCACATGAAGTGATTTCTCCGCTCCTTGGAGCTAGCACCTTAAACTTGCAAGCAGATTTCCAGAACTTGCTTGTGTAAGCCTACATCTCATCTGAACCTGAGAAAGCTGGGGTGCATGTCATGCAATAAATCATAATCAGCAGTGGTGCTCTTTTTATACTGTGTGTGTAGTCAGGTTTCAAAGAAAAGCAGATGGCCCTGAGAATATGTCACGTGACAAACAAGGCATGTGTGAAACTTTTGTTCCTTAAGGCAATACCTTAGCAAAAATAGTCTGAAAGACTAAAAATTATTAAGTTTTTGGATAGAAATTGTGTGTTGTGTATGGTAAGCTAAACAAGCCTGGTCCAGTGCCTTTAGATGTGTCAAAACATGGTCATCTCAGTTGGTTTAATATCTGCATTCTAGTATTATACAGTATGCTCTGTAATATTTATAGACATATATATTTATAGATCAACCTCACACAATAAAATACATGTGATATATGTGTATAAATTTTCTTTTAAATAGTTTAGAGGGAGAGATGAGAAATAAAGCCAGTATAACAGGAACAATTGTATGCAGAAAGAGGAGTCACTTTTAAATGAACAGGAGGCTGGGAGACAGCCTCAAGATTCCATGCAAAAGGTCGAGGTCTCCCCGACAGAACATCTTGGAGGATCTCTCAAGCTCTGCATGCAGAGAGATTTATGTTGCTGTGGAGGTTGGAGCTTTCAGAGCCAGGAATATGAAACAGAAGCTGTGCTGGCAGAGCAGAAAACAGTGTTTCAATGGTAATTCACATTTGAGCCCTTGGAGTCAGTGAAAATGATAATTAACAAGGGTGAACACTGTATTTATTCTGTTAGAGTAATATTTGTTGCAGTGTCTGAGAATAGTTTGTATTTGAACCTTTCCCTGAGATGTTTAGCCTGAAAATGGAACAAAAACAGTTTATCATGAGATATAGACTCTGGTGCTGAATGTGATCCAGGATCCTACTGATAGTGTCAGACTGGTAAGCACCTCCTGTTTGCTGCTGATTTTATAGCTTTTGTCACACTCACAGCTAGTAAAATGTACCTTGAGAGCCTGTTATCTATGAACCTGTCACCCCCACTTGTTCTGACACTGTGCTTGGAAGATGCAATGATAGCAATCATGTAGTTCATCATATTTATGGGACATCTTTGGCACTGAATATTACCTGTAAATTCTACTATCAGGGGAAAGCACACTGTGCAATGACTAAATAGCAAACAGATCATAAAATGCTAAAATCTTCTGGGGACAGATCATGGCCACATCGTTCCTGGAGTGTAGCTCCAGTACAGTAGCTCTCACCTGGGCAACAACAATAACTCTGAATGGGACAGTGAAAAGGGTTGTGGAAAATATCAGTGGGGGGCAAGAGCAAGAAAGCTGGGGTGAGCAGGCACCATTCAGGCAGTCTTAAAAGTGGTGGGTTTTAATATATGGTTTCTAGGTTGGGGGCATGAAGGACCTAGCCTAGCTTGAGGACATGAAGGACCTAGCCTAGGTTGGTGGCATGAAGGTGGCATGAAAGACCTAGCCTTCTGTACACATGAAAAGAGCTTCATAGGGGATTCAGTTGAGAGAGCAGCTCTCCTGGATCAGACCTGGCCAAGTGCTGGTATGGGAGACTCAATTTGCATTTCTATTATGAATAGTTAGAGTAGACATTTTCTGCAGTTAACTACGTTAGTTAACTAGCTTTCTTCACCTGACTTATATTATTTATTTATTGCTGAAAAGCTATTAATGAACTTACACATTTAACAAAGTAACAAGAAGAGATAAAGACCAGAAGATATTTAGGGAGGCTCTTCAGTGTTTGAACCATGCTTCCTTTGCTTTCTTGCTGTTGTTTTGCTGCATATCATGATTAACACATTGGCTCACTTGCACCCTTCTCCTAAGTACAGGAGAAAACAAGCTAATGTGTAAGATAGCACAAAGAAATTACAAGCAAGAAACCTGTGATCAGAGGCCA
This sequence comes from Heliornis fulica, assembly GCA_013399135.1. Lineage (NCBI taxonomy): Eukaryota > Metazoa > Chordata > Aves > Gruiformes > Heliornithidae > Heliornis > Heliornis fulica. The sequence goes on along the minus strand of VXBZ01011756.1, from coordinate 610,126 downwards.
AAAGGCATCTTGATTGTGGTATCGAGTCAGTGTTACTCCAGGGATAGTACTTAGTGTCTTCAGAAACGCATCAGGATCCAGGTTGAGACTTGTTAGGATGTTTTGTGCTGACATCTCTTGTAGAAGAGAGACTTCTGAAACTTTACCTGGTTCCAATGATTAAAATTTTGTAATATTTAGAATAAATTGCTCAGTTTATATTCATGGCCAGTTTGTTTCTGTGAAAACAGTCATTTTTTTTCATCATATTCTGGTGCATTTTGCCAGCCCATTAGTCTATATGGCTCATCACACATAGCTCCTACCATATTTAAAGGGGGCTCTTTGTTGTCTGTCCATCCTAAATTACTATCTTACACATTTCTGTACTGCTACCACAACACACTCACCTAACCTAGGTGTGTGCTACCTAATCACAAACTATACTCTACCAACATCCTGTCACATTAATTGCAGGGAGAAAGAATGAATTCAGTGGCTTCAGAGAAAGTTAGGTGTTATCTAATTCCAGAGTGCTTGAATTCACAAGCCAGACAGCTATAAAATGAAGTTACTTTTAATATATATGATTTATTGAAGTTCTTTGTGGTAACAAAGTGGCTTAAAATAAATTTGAGTAGGTACCATATTCATTATGCGCCATTACTATAAAATATGGGCATGCATTAGCTGTAAACGTTGAGATATTTTTATTTTCAAATCCATACACTCTGAAGGTGATGATCCACCTTTCTTAATGTGAAAGTATTAATTTTAATGAGCCAAGAATAAGGGGAAAATGGAATCATTACACCTGCTTTTTGAAGGCATAAATTCAACAATCTCGTGACAGCATTCAAAATAACGTCACAGCGATTTGCCTGTGCATTATTGCCAAGTTTTGTTAGTTTACTGTAGTGCCAACATGCTCATTAAATCATCTTTTCAGGCTTCTCTCTTGGACTGACACAATAATCTTGCCCTTTGAGAGAAGGAACATGGGTGGCTGCATTGCATGTCTGAAGGCAGGGAGTCTTTGCAAGCAACAGGTAAGAACGTTTCTGCTGTGCTCTTGTAGGTGTTAGCAGAGACACCAAGGTATTGAAGATCTCTGGTGTCACAGACATTCTTTACTGGTAGAGCTGTGAGATGTGTCTGTGCTCTCTTCTAAACAAGAATGTCTTTTTCCTTTCCTTTGCCCCCAAACAGAGTTGAGTTTCACCCTACGGTTTCTGAAAACGTAAAGGTTTTTTGTCAACTAATTAGTTTCTGGTGTCTTGTAATTTGGTATTCCCATCAGATTTGATGAATTTGAAAAGTGCAATTTTAGTGTGTATTTGTAGTTATTTATTAAGGTATTTTATCGTTCCTTAAAGAAAGCAGATCTTGAAGCATCCTTCTTACCTTTTTAGCTTGAAAATTACAACTGTTTTTTGTCTGTGGACTATTAACCCTGATTGTATATCTTCTGTGTACTTTATCCAAATTTCTTCTGCAAATGAATCTCACATATCATTTTATACTGCTGTTATTACTCCTGTGTGCCTAGGAGCTCAGAGGTTTTAATAAAACATACCTGTACTTGGCCTACTTCTTTCTTCCTGTACTGGTGCTCATTAAAAACAGCTCCACTGAACTCCATAGTGTCACTCCTGGTCTAAAACAAGGAAGGAAATTAGGCTGATATGTTTGCTGCATCCCATCACACACTTTTTCACTTTCAAAGTGATGTACAAATATAACCAAGTAATTTAAATATATATGGGGATGCTTATAAAAGAGTACTAGATGTGTGAACATATCTATTTATGATTTTTAATACAAAGGCCTGATTTTGTGTAGGATTTCTCACAGCCTCAGATTTTGAAGCCACACCAGAGTGTCATTTTCCATAACTTGTAATTACGTGTCCTTTGGGAAGCTTGGGCTCTAATGAGAAATCCAGGGGAGTGTTTCAAAGAGAAATCAACAGCCAAAGCAACACTTCAGATCTGCAGGGCTGAAATGTTGAATTTTTGCATCTAGCCAAGTGGGAAAGTGTGAATGTCAACAGCAGAGGTTTCTGTTAAAATCAGTATCATTGCTCTCTGCAACTGCAAATTAAGAACTGAGCAGATTTACGATAGCGCGTTTAAGGTACCGAAGATGAGCAGGCAGACAGCCTGAAATGGGAGTAAGCTCTCAGTTTAGCAACTTGGCTAAATCATCTCTGAAAACTCAGAGGAAAAAAATAGCACCAAAAGCTGACAAACATCATGGTGTGGAGATGAGTAAGTTTTAGCAGCAGGTACTGTGGCCCAGACGCTCAGAATAAAACAGTTTTCTGGTTCTGATTGCCGAGGCGTGGGGTGCATCAGGCATGGAAATGGCTGTGAAATGTCAGAGAACCGTAGAGGTGGTTCAATATGTCAGTGCTTAATCATTTATCTGCATTAGGGAAGAGGGTTAGATAATCAAAAGCTAGTTGGACAGTAGCCATTTAGCCTTATATAAGCCGTGTGTGGACTGACACAGCTTTTGCAGGAACGAGAAATCACCGAGGAAATTTAGTTTTTGCTAGGGAGGTAGCTGGTGACTCACCTTTCTAAACTGGTGGGGATGAGGGAAACGTTCCAAAAGGAACAAGGAATGGCTCTGGCTCTTCCTACATTTCATCAGGAATTTAGGAATGAGCCCTGTGAGGCAGAAAATATCAGCAAACCCCACATACTTGCTACATGAGGATATTTTTTGAAGTTGAAATGGATATTTTTTTCCATTTAAATGAGATTAATGTCAAAAAGTATGTGACAGTTTGAGTTTTGTGTGGTTTTCAAGCAGCTGTTTTGCAGACATCTCCAAAATGTCAGCTTTAGGAAGCTACAGCTGAAAAATTAAAATTGCCATGTACAGTTCCTTGGGATAAAAAGCCTAGATACTCCCAGGACTGTACTGGTCTATCAGTTTAAGCAAGTAAAATACGAACTTGAGGTAATGAGAGCTAGCAGAGCATTTCTGAAATGATTGCAGAAGTGTCATTCTGAAAAGTTTTCACCATCTGATGTCCAGTGGCAGCTGGGAGAGGAACATTGGGAGAAGATGCTGACACTTCTCCTTTGGTTCAAACCCTAATGAATTTTGTGATTAAGGCCCCCGGTATGTAACAGGGTTTAGCTCATCTTTTTCTGGTGCTCTTTTGAGCTATTTATTAACACAGTTAATGTAGTGCTTGGACCCTGAGTGTGCTGGATACTCACTGAATTTGGGACAGATCAGTGACCAAATAACTTTGGGGTTTGAGTTATTGGCAGCGAGTGAAGTCCTGGCTGTGCTGGGTGGAAATGCAGAATACTATTGGGTTGATAGCAGGCCTGGAAAAATGATGTCATTCTTCAGCATCACTGGGGAAAGTAAAACTGCATTGCTGCCTAGTCTTGTCACTGAATCTATAAATAAATCTTGATAATTATATTTCTGGACTGTGTTTAAGTGAAGATTTTAAGGCTGGTTTGTCATTTATTAATAATATTCTACCCTTCAGCTGAAATTGTGACAGATGGAAAGAAGTTAAAACAGAACTTGCCCTTGTACTTAAATGTGCTACAATCTCTATAGCACAGTCTATTTGGAGACCCATTAGATGTTGATTTATGAATTAGAAGTTAGAAGAAAAGAATTCATTTCAGCAACATTCAGTTTATAGACCTAAATTGTTCATTATAGTGAAAGTTGTTGCATTCAGTAACATAATCACAGAGTAACATAATTTATTAGAGACGTGTTTTTTTAACAACCTGAAATAGTAAAATATTTTCCTAATCTCTAAAATGTTTTGAAACTGGATATGTAGTCAGATTTATTTCTGAGGAGGAAGGTAACCAAGTTAAGTTCAAATTAATTCAGTCTGCTGAGTAAACACATAAATCTGTACAAAATCTGAGTACAGATACTGCCTAGAAGCTGATCCCACATGCTTTATTAGGGGTAGCTGTAGGTAACAATAAGAGGAGTCAAAGTAAGAAAAAAAAGTTTTTTGAAGTCTATTGGTGAATTTGAGGCAACCATGGAACTTCACTATTGTCCCCATGAACACTGAATCTGAGCTTTAGGGAAACTTTGGAACTTTTGAGGAAATAGGAAGATACAGTCATGCTGCAGGCTCAAAATATGAGCAGGCATTGGTGGGGAGTTTCTTGCAACAATTCCCTGTGCTCCCATAAGAAGTAGAGAGCAAGGACCATTTATGATGCATGAGTAATGTTACTTCTCATTTTATTTCCATTTTCTCTCTGTTCATCTTCTACACCTTAGATGTTCCACCTATGAACCAGTGCAGAGTGAGCATGTTAAAGCTAACAAATCACACCAGAAGTAGGTGGTTTTTATTTTAAAAGCTTTGTCCATTCCAGTAACAAATCTCTGCTGTTGAGCTATGCATTCTCCTGCACTCTGAACTAAATAATATTGATGTCAGTGAGCTTGACTCAACTCCCTTATATTGGTATAAAGTAAGAATTATCCTACAAACTTGAAAGGGATTGCAGAATGGCAAGAGGCAAATTTGGTTTGGTTATGTGGTGTGGTTTGTTTTTTTTTTTCCTAAGAACTAATTCAGCTTAATTTAACACCTTTTTTATTTTCAGTCTTTCTAATTTTGTTCCACAATGACAGAGGGCAATATATACTATTATACCCTTTATTATTGTTTTTCCTAATAAAACCTGAGGTTTGCAAGAAAGATGCTGATTTTTTGTTTGGTTAATTACAGAGTGATTAAATATCAGGTTCTCATTATCTTGTTAGAAGAAATCTGGTTATAATAAAGATAGAAGTTGGTAAAACATGTGAGTCTGAGGGTGCCAGCAGCTGTTATCTATGTGGGCCAGTAAACACGAGGAAACACCCTGGCCTCTTGTTATGTTATTGAAAGACAGTACAAGGCCCTAGACATCTTTTAAGCAGGTAGAGTTTTACTGAATTTAGTGCTTTTCTTGANAATACTGAAGAGCAGCAAACTCACTGAGATCAGAGTGATCCAAGAAACTTCCTAAATTCATCAGCAAGAATAGACATGTTTTTGATCATCCCAAGGATGCTTCCTGATAACCATTTCTGGAGGATGGGCTGTAGAAGTAGATGTGTTTTATAGTAGGTTCTATGTTTTATTGTCAAAGAGCACTTTTACATTCTATAGTGATAGAAACAGAAGTGGGCAACCTCCACAGCTTTTATGCCATGTATGTGTGGTGGCTGAGTTCCGTTTTAGTTCTTGTCTGTCTGAAGCTCTAGAGAGGTCAGATCTGTAACTTTATTCTGGTGTCAGCTGGAGACAGAAATAAGTGAAAATAGAAACATCTTTCTCCTGGTGTGCTGGGCAGTGCCAGAAACAGCCTGGAGCTCTCTCTGGAGCAGGGTATCTCTGAGTGCACCTTTGGGCACCATCCAGATGGCTGCTTTGAGGAAATTTCAGTTTGCACAAGGTGAACTCAGGGGCTCAGACAATAAAATCTGATTGAACTCATTCTCTTTGCTTTCTTAATGCTCCTGCATGCCAAATTCATTACCTTTCTCTTGGTGGAAAGAGATTTAGTTCCTCCTTATTCCTAGAGAACTAGCCCATCCCTACCTGGCTTTCATGGCTTGTGTTTGTAATTGCTGCTTCCATTGCTTTTGTCTAGCTGCTTTGGAAGGAGACTTTAAATTGTTCTGTTTGGGAGGCAGAAAAGTCAAAGCTGCCCCTTTGCTGGCTCTATGTGCTTTGTGTCAGAGCCTGAAGGATATAACTTTGCTTGTCCTCTGCTGGGTTTGCTGCATGGAGGGAGGGACACTGTTGTAGAACTTTGTCTCAGATAAAGGGTTTATCTCATGTAAAGGGTCTGGAGCACAAGTCTGATGAGGAGTGGCTGAAAGAACTGGGGTGATTTAGCATGGAGAAGAGGAGGTTGAGGGGAGACCTTATCACTGCCTACAACTACCTGAAAGGACGTTGTAGTGAGGTTGGGAGTTGGTCTCTTCTCCCAAGTAACAAACAATAGGACATGAGGAAATGATCTCAAGTTGCATCAGGTAGGTTTAGATTGGATGTTAGGAAGAATTTCTTCACTGAAATGAATTTGAGATTATTAAGGAACAGTAGCAAACAGTCAATGCTTACATTGCAGTCTGAGGCTTATTTGAAAGATGGAGCTGTAATCTTTATATTCCCTGCATTCAATTTATACTATTGCCAGTAGCAATCTGAATTCTGTTAATTGGTAGTGATTTTATGTTCCTCTGTGAGTTTTGCTGGTGGTCATTTTCTTACCAGGTTGTGATCATTTAAAGACTGCACTTGTTTGTGGGGAAAAGCTCCCTTTTAAAAATTACAATGCCACATAATCCTCCTTAGTTTGGAGGCATCGTTAGTGGGTTTATTTTGTGCTTTTCAACATATTTCACTTAACATGCTAACATTTTCAACTACTTTTCCTCCTTTTTGTTTTATCTTGATTCCAGTGACTCATTTCTCATGTTTCCATGGGTCCATAATCATACCATGCTGCCCACCTTTTTTCTCACCTACCTCTCTATTCTCTTGGAACTAATTTTATGCTGTTTCTCCTACCGAATCAAAGTCTGAGCCTTGAAAAGACTTAAAAATAAAAATGGGCAGGGTGGAGGTGAGCTAAAAGAAAATGATACATCCACAGGCAACTGCAGAGGAAGCTTTGGGGAATCTTTCAAATTTGCTTCTGCCATTTTCTGAATGTTAAAGAGGCTCAGGGCTAAGTGAGGGAGAAGCCTGTCAGGCTTTGCTGTTCATGTGAGTGTAGCTTTGAGCCTGCTGGCTGTAAGGGTCCCAGTTTGTCACTTTCTCACACCCTGGTGAATTCCAGCCCATTCAGCTGAATCCTCACCATGACACATGGCACCCAGGCATTCTGATCCTGGACAGAACTGCTTGTCAGCAGTTGTTATAATAAGCAGTGACTTGGGAAGCAATTTTTTCCACTCCCTGAAGTTTGAACAGCATCCTTTCCTCTCTTCCCTGTTGTAGCATCTGAAATGGGAAATCTAATACTTGAGGCTCTTCCCTTCTGGAGCCTTTGCTGTGGTTCCCAGGGAAAGCTACAGGTTCAGTGGCTCTTTTCCCCAAAATCCAAAGAATGATTTATGGCTGTTGGCATTCAGGGGCTGAGGCATTTTTGATTCATGCCAGGATGACAGAGAAGCTGTTACCTGTGTCTGATTCATTTCACAGCTCAGTGGGGCCACAGGTAGCTCTTCTGAAGGTTGCTATTGAAATCACACTGCAGAGCACTAGATTAGATGCCAAGGATGCATATAAGGAAGCAGTGAGATACCTTCACAGAGAGAAGCTCAGGCTGAGCTGTAACATAAGGTGTGAGAAAGCACAAGGAAAGTTGCAGTTACAACTGGACAGCCAGTTACAACCTGCATGCATCTCCTTGTTAATCTAGAAGTACTAAATTCATTGCAAATTAAAGTCTAAGTGCATTTTATTTGTGGTGACACAAGTTCAGGGAGCACAAATAGTGCAAGTTTCAGCAGCACTGTTTCTCTCTATAGAAAAGGGTTCAGTCTGTAATGAAATGTTGCAGGGATATCAAGTACTACCAGCCAATGGTTCAGTAACTAACACTGAGGTCCAGAAGAAAAAAGTATTGTTTTTTTCTGTTTCTCTGCAGAGTGCAGGTACATGATTTGTTCCTTTCATTTCTCAGATCACCAGTTGTAGATACCAATAGATGCACTTGCCTGCTTGTATCTGATCTTGAGTAAAATTTGAGGAAGTTTCACTGTTGTTTACAATGAATTTAAAATATATGCTAAATCTCAGTGAGGCCTTTGGGTTTCAAAGCACTTTAGCTGCTTTTATTGAAAACTGAAGAACTGAATTCTGATGTTTAGTATAATCTTTTTCTGCTATTTTAGAGGTTTTTGATACAGTATTATTATTTAGATACAATATTATTGTCTGGTTTTCTCACACTGTAGTAAATCAGGGTGGCCCCATAGACATGCTTTTGTTACAAAGAAGTAAACACCTTTCTGTAGGAATAATCTAAACCAAAATATATAGTTTTGCTGACTGACTCAGTGAACTTTCAGTAGGCAGAGTGGGCTGTGTGTACATATAAATAAATAAATGTTGTTAATAGGTGAGCATCAGACCTGAAGCTGATTTAGAGATGCAGACGCTACTGATGAATATTGAAATTAGAGACAGATTAATTTTGAAGTTTAAAGGCTTATGACATCTACACTGTCAATAATCATGGTGACTGTGCTTGAAAATAAACTGTATCTGAATGAGGGCTGTAGATGATATTAAAACCATTAATGAAGCTGAGGGGAGACCTTCTCGCTCTCTGCAAGTACCTGCAAGGAGGGTGCAAACAGGTTGGTCTCTTCTTTTGGGTAACAAGTGATAGGACGAGAGGAAATGGTTACAGACTGCACCAGGGGAGATTGAGGTTCCACATCAGGAAGAATTTCTGTCCTGGAAGGGTTGTCAGGCATTGGAACAGGCTGCCCAGGGCAGTGGTGGAGTCACCATCATCCCTGGAGGGATTGCAAAGGTGAATAGATGAGATGCTGAAGGACATGATCTAGAGGTGGACTAGGCAGGGTCAGGCTGTGGTTGGACTCAATGATCTTAAAGGTCTCTTCCAACCCAAGTGATTTGATGATTCTATGATTCTATAATTCAAAGTACAAGGAATAATAAGCTGTGGTAGCATGACACTCACATCATGAGTGCATCTGGTCTTGGAGGAGCACCAACTTTTAGAAGCCTGATACAAAGAGAGAAGTCTGATACATAAAACTCTGAGGTTCATCCCAAGTCCCTGTATATTCAGCTCTAATGTCACTTGTTTGAGGTTGTTTGTGGTTTTATTTTACACAAGCTCTAGACAACTTTTACATAAAATCTGAATTGTTTGTCACACTGTCTATCAGACAGCCCTAACACCTGCCTCTATGAGCATCTCAACTAAGAAAACATGGCAAAACAGCCCTTTTTGGGTTGGTTTCAAACTTTCAAAGCCCAAAGTTTGATTAAGCTTTGAATTAAATAATAAAACTTTTAAATCAACTTCAAGAGTAATCTGTAAGATGAGGAGAGACGAAATCAATTGATATGGGTCAGTTGAGTTGGAAAAACTTAAAAACCTTGAGAAGAAACAGCAATTCATGTGTCAGCCTAAGAACATTTTCTTGGGTTGAGACTGGTTTTTTACAAACTTCATAAAAGCTGAAAACCCACGAACTCCTGCAGCTGAATGCTGAAATAGAACAGTGTGTGCTATAAAGTGGGGGTGGAGCAAGATGACGATGCTTATAGACAGGTAATGGCCAATATAGGAAATGCAAGGAGAACACAAATAGAAGGTTAAAGCAGTTTTCAAATGAAAGTGTATGACTTGGGCTGGAAAAATAGCATTAGCACATTGCCTCTGTTTAGACTTTAAGGAAAATTAAAATCATATGAAATCTAAGTTTAATAACAAGTCTAACTACTAATTAGAGCAGCTGTGAAAATCTCCATTTGGGAGAGCAGAAGGAAACAAAACCCATAGTTTGCTCAGGAAACAGAAGAGCAAAGCTGAAGTGCAGGAAGGTGTCCCAGATGGAGCTTTGTTTCTCTCCCTGTGTTGCATCTGGTGCTGCAGACACACATCAAGATGAAATGTAGCAAATTAAAGTCAGGCATTTGTCTGGCAGCCTGCACGATCTGATTGCAAAGACTGATTGGGGATTAAATCCTTCTGACAACTCAACCACTTAATAACAGAGGTTTCATAAGACAGAAGGCTCAGGGCAATTGG
>VXBZ01011756.1:545286-598825 GCA_013399135.1 Heliornis fulica | reverse complement strand
ATCTGTAAGATGAGGAGAGACGAAATCAATTGATATGGGTCAGTTGAGTTGGAAAAACTTAAAAACCTTGAGAAGAAACAGCAATTCATGTGTCAGCCTAAGAACATTTTCTTGGGTTGAGACTGGTTTTTTACAAACTTCATAAAAGCTGAAAACCCACGAACTCCTGCAGCTGAATGCTGAAATAGAACAGTGTGTGCTATAAAGTGGGGGTGGAGCAAGATGACGATGCTTATAGACAGGTAATGGCCAATATAGGAAATGCAAGGAGAACACAAATAGAAGGTTAAAGCAGTTTTCAAATGAAAGTGTATGACTTGGGCTGGAAAAATAGCATTAGCACATTGCCTCTGTTTAGTCTTTAAGGAAAACTAAAATCATATGAAATCTAAGTTTAATAACAAGTCTAACTACTAATTAGAGCAGCTGTGAAAATCTCCATTTGGGAGAGCAGAAGGAAACAAAACCCATAGTTTGCTCAGGAAACAGAAGAGCAAAGCTGAAGTGCAGGAAGGTGTCCCAGATGGAGCTTTGTTTCTCTCCCTGTGTTGCATCTGGTGCTGCAGACACACATCAAGATGAAATGTAGCAAATTAAAGTCAGGCATTTGTCTGGCAGCCTGCACGATCTGATTGCAAAGACTGATTGGGGATTAAATCCTTCTGACAACTCAACCACTTAATAACAGAGGTTTCATAAGACAGAAGGCTCAGGGCAATTGGATTGGGCTGTGAAACAGTTTTTCTTTTTGTTAGAAAAATAAAAATAAAAATAAAATAAACCATTGAAAAGCCCCATCATATTCATTGAAGGTGATTTATTTTTTCCTTTGCTTGTTGAACAATTACCTTCCTTGCAGAATTAAGGGCTGAACTTAAAAATAAAGGAGGCAGGAAGCGAGTGGGCAGACAGCAAGGAGTGCACTGAGTTTTAACAGGCTTCAAAGTGCATTGAAATTACTTCTCTGAGAAAAGTTTTGCCACTTCTTAGCAAATGCTGGAAGCAGCTCAGAGGTGGATTTTGTAGATGATGCTTAGAAATAGTTGGCATCTACCAAAGTCTGATGTGCAGAGTAGAAACTGAAACTGGAACCAGCCTCTGAAACTGAAAAACTATTTGACAGGACACTGTGGAGGTCAGATGCACAGCTAGACCCTCTCTTCAGGTTTAAAATCATTATGATTACTCATAGTAATTTCTCCTTACTAAAGATTCCTTGATCTTCTTACTCTTCCTCTCAGAAAGGTATGCACAGAGTCAGAAGCATTTGAAGGAAATTGCTTTTCAAATGTGAAAGCATCAGTGATAGTAGAAGCCAATCTATATTATTAGCAAATTTCTGAGAATAAAATACAGACTAAATCATGCTTGTTTGTCAGTGTGTTCTCAGTTTATTTTTCCCTTAAGTCTTATTAAGTCTGAGGTAATTAATCTAGAATTACACCAGCATTACCAAAATAAAGGGATTGTTTAGCATAACAAAGATGTTAATTACTATAATTCTAGAGATAATAGCATCAGCAGCAGTGAAAACCTCTCTGGGATGTACAGCCAAATTGTGACTGTCTGGAGATACCTCCCTTCAACAATATGATCTTGCCCAGCTCTGTTATCTCAAAGCTCTTCTGCTGGTGGCTTCTCCTTCTGCCTTAAACAGCAAAAGTTCTTCAGATCCCTACCTGTAGCAGCCTTTCTTGAGCAAGTTTGGCCAGCTACCAATAATCAGGTGTTTGCTCTTCTCAGCAGTCAGACAGGTATTGATTAGGGAGCCAAAAGTCTCTGTCAGAACAGCCTGATTATCTCTGTCCCCAGCGAGTTTGCTGTTCCTTCTCCACTATTGCTCTGGGTGCTTCGGTGGCACTAGGTCCTGTTTTCAGCCCTGAATTGCTGGAGTGGCAGCACAATGGGGCAGTGCTCCAAGTAACACTTGAAGTCACATGCTGAGGTCATAGTCTTACTACTCATTTGAGAGATTAAAAGCATACTTTTCTAATTTATAGAGTCAAAGCTATGCTGAATAACTACTCAGCTTGTTCCCAACGGCCTGGCCAGACCTGCTCACTGGTCTGGGAGCAAATAGATCTACATCCATTCAGCAGTCACTTCTTTGGGACTGCCCTTTTTTTTCAGGGTACCAATGCTGCCCACAGAAGTATGGAAACATTGATTTCTAGGTTTCAGAGGCACCTTAAGTGAGTGAATGGGTGAAGCAATGGACATCATCTATACCCTCTGAAGCCAAGTCCTTACTCCTCAGCAGCCCCAAAATACCTTGATAGCACTTGTACAATTAGGGCAGGGTCAGTAGACATGAAATGGAGTGGGTGTCTTCCAGGCAGTGGAGCTGGGACCTGTATCTGTAAGTTCCAACAGATTCTACTTGTGTCTCAAAGAACACTTAGAACCCAAACACCATTTCCAACTAACCACTGAAGACAGATTAATGTTTCCTTTGAATAAACAACTTAAACCAAATCATCCAAGAAGCATCAGCTGACAGTATCTGGGGGATTGCTACAAGAGTCTTTGAGGGTCACATACCCACTGGTGGCAGGTAAGGAAAGCACAGGCAGCACAAGGTTTGTGCTTGTCAGCATTTAGAATTTTTTTCTGGATTCTCTAGATTTTCCGAGTCAAATTTACTTTCTCTCTCTAGCTAGTAGTTGAATGTCTGGCTTTTTTCTGTTTGGTGTGAATTTTAGTTAGCAAATATATGACAAATTTCCTCCTGGACTGGCTGAAATTTGGCTTGACCTTGGTTAACTGTTTGCTATTTCCCAAGACATGAAATATAATTTAATCATGAATTTTATAATGAAAATTGCCAAGAGGATCTCATGTGATTAATTATTTACTAGTATAATGTTTTCTGTGCAAATGAGAGAGGTGATTTAAAATATTTAGTTCCTCTGACCCTCACACCAGATTAGAGTATGAGGGACTGACACAGGCAAACTTTTTTTGCTGTCTTCTTTCTTAGCAGACTAAGGATGCTCTCGTCTTCATCTCTTGCTGTAGGATTTCTTGGGTCTCTTTCTGAGGAGGGAAATGAAAACTCCATTATGCTTTCCATGTCATAGCTGGGTAGTGATATCAGGAAAACTTTTTAAGAGTAAGGCAAGTGAAATTCTGCAATAGATTGCCCAGGGAAGTTGCTGGGTTTCTATTAGCTGAGGGGTCAAAGAACAATTTAGACAAACAGGCAAATTCTATGTTCAGTTCCAGTGACCTGACACTACATGTAATTCCCAAATCTGAAACACTGTGTGGCAACACCATGTGGGTTGGCAGGAACTGGAGGTGTCCACTATGTCCTCAAAAATTGAGACATGCCTGCTCTTAGAAGTTATTTAACTGTCTACTCACTGCAACTGCCTTCACATCCCTTACTCCATCCGCAGATCTCCTGTTTTGTGGTGTGTGGGTTTGGAGAAAGGCAATACAGTTTCTGTAACCCAGGGATGTGAAGTTAAGGCTGAAAAACATGCAAAGGGCATTGTATAAATTGTGGATTTGTAGAAAAGCAACATTATTGTCAAAGAACAAGAGTGAGAATAAAACACCCTGTGTTTTATTCACAGAAACTGTGTTTTATTTGCAGAAATCCCTTTGACTTGCTGCAGGATGTTGCCTTGTTTAGTGATTTCACTCTGTTCCTGCTCCATGTGTTGTCTGTGTGTTTACACTGTTACCTGGGACTTTGTGTCTTCAGAGCTTTGTATGGCACATCCTCAGCCTGTAGCTGGACAGTGCTGAGTAAAAGGCATCCCATTACAATGAAGCACCACTTAAATTTGACAACATTAACTGTTAGATATCCAGTCCCCAAACCCCATATTCTCCAATGCATCCAGTCAGACAAAGATCCTCACAAAACACCACCTCTGACCTGATTTTTGCATGTGTGCTTTGGCAAATGACTTGCTAAAGCTGGACTTCAGAGGGGAAGATGATTTTCTTGCCAGTTGAAAGACTTTTGGTGCACCAAATAAAAGCTGGGTAACTCGAGGCACTGCAGTTTTCACTCTGAACTGCAGCATAGATCAAGGTCTCATCAGGTAAATTGAAGAAAAGTAGAATCTAGCTGACTATCATTGGAAGTTTCTCACTAGTAAAGCTTATTAAATCTGTAAAGGAGAACCATTGCACTAGAGATACCTAGCTAGGAGCTGAGCAAATCAAGAGAAAATGTACCGTAGAGAGTATTTTGCTGGGAGAGAGATGGCCAGAATAGTTCCCATTCTCTGCATGTGGTTCATTCTATACATTTCTGGAAATAAAAACAATGTTTTTATATATAATTTGCATTTAACTATGGCACATAAAGTTTATTTATGCCTACTTTATAAGTACCACGAGAATAACGTACTGTTTTTCACTGCAGCTATTACATTATTGATATTTCTAGGGCAGATTGTGCCACCCAGCAAAATTTACTTAGAACATACTCAAACTAACCCAATAACATCAAACAAAACCTCACAAATAAGCCAGCATCAAACAGAACCTCACAAATAACCAAAAAAGCATCAGCTTTAAAGTTTCAATCAATAGCAGAACTCGGTTGTCATCAGTTCTTCCTATATGTAGGCTTATGGATATAGTGAATATCAGTAGTGTTGTAGGTATGGGAAGAGCTGCACTGTGTAATGGACAGGATGAGGGCACAGTATTGAATACCTGTTCAAAATATTAACATACTGCAAAATATTTACCATTCTGCCTTCCATTCTGATTACAGAAATTATACAGCAGAAAGTTCAGTTGGTTATTCTGGACCAGTAGCTGATTCCTGTTCTCTCAAATTGGTATTAATTTGATTTTGTGGTATTACTAATGTTTACAAGTTTACCAATACAATTAGCCTTAATAATAACAACCCTAAATTACAATAATAAAAATAAAAATAATAGCAGCAGTAGTGGTAATAATATAGTCTCAGATTCTAGAAGAAGGACCCATTGAGCTCATCTTGCCCCAGAAGGAAGGACTTGAATTGCTATCATGGATTGTTCTGCAAACTCTAGGTAGATACATAGCAATTCCAGTTTCTGCTGCAGGACAAGCTCAATAGCTGCAGTTTAGAGATTTGCTTCATCTAGCTCTGCATTTGTTAGTATAAGGGTTAAAGAGCCTTATCCCAAAGTTCTATAAGAAATCAGAAATGTGAGGGAATTTTTTGTTCTTGAAATCTGAAATGGCAACACCTTAAAAATAAGTTATTGGCCAATTTTTGCCACCTGTCTTGCCATTAGCACTGTAATAATGGGCTGGATTGTTCTGATAATTGCTTTCAGATTCTCATGGTTAAAAGTGTGCAATAGGCAACATCATCTAAAATAGTGCTATTGCTAAATGTTAGTCTGAAGAAGCCCCCATCCTTACAGCAGCCTGAAGATTCTGCTAACATGTAAAAACCCCTTACTTGCAATAGAAAAAAGGTCTGATTTCCTAAGAAAGATAATTTTAAAATCATAGTTCAAGAAAAGTATTTTTTTTTCCACATGAAAGAGACAACATTTTAAGGACACTTTTGTGAATTTTGATACATATGTGAATGCTCTGGGGAGCGGAACCCCAAAAAAGAAGCAGCAGTGAGCCAAATCCATCTTGTTATACTGAGAAATAGAGAAGCACCACTTAGCTCTGTGCCAGGGTTCAAGCTGCCATATAGGAATCTGGAAGCTTTGACACATATTTTAGCAGGCAAAATGCAGCAGTTATCATGGCTTATTTTTCACAGGCACTCCAATTCACAGCTCTGCACTGAGTTTCTGGGCAGGGCAGTGAGTCACTGCTTCCCAGTGGTCGTATTCTTTAAGATGCTGATCTAGCCTAGTGTCATAAAGGGCAGTACTAAATAGATTTTATTTCCAGGAAAGTATGCTTAAATATCAAGCATGTTATCTGCATGCAAAAAAAGCAACAACAAGCACTCTGGGTAATTAGAAACTGCACTGGATGGGGGCTGAAGTGATCAGCAGATGGCATTTTTCTTATTACTCCATTCAGACTGTGATGCTCAGGTCAAAATTCTGACCTTGTGCAGGTCCCCTTTGACTGCAGAGCCAAGTCAGAATGACAATCACTGCCAAGAAACTTCCATAGCAGCATGGAAAAGAACAGGGAATAAAGATATACACTTTTCCAGCAACACTTTTCTTGTTCTCAGAGCTAATCACCTTGCTATGGGCTGGTAAATGTGACAGGAATATTCCATGGTAGATTCCTCCAGTGCCCGGTGAATGTAGGTAGCTCCTATATTTTTAATCACGTCTCTTGGCATGCATAAAGTGGAGAGCTCTATCCCTGAAAGAACAATAATTTAAACAGAATACTTGCAAGCAGAATTATTCATGTGCATGCTTTATGTTCCTAAAGGTAAATTAGCACATTTAAAGTATTTGTTTTGAAAAAAAAACAAAAAACAAACCCAAAACTATTAATAAGCCAAGAAATCCAACCCACAATGTTTTCATGAAGTAGCAATTTCATGTTGTTTGAAGTTCTTAACCCTTGTTAGTGTCAATGAGATTGTCTGATGACTTAGTGACTTTTCAAGCATAGCTATCTTAGATCCTTTCTGTCAATATAGCAGTTTGAAATAAATACATTTAACCTTGCATTAAATGTGCTCCCCTCGGAATAATGTTTTCTCTGGTTAATCCAACCCCCAAGTATCCATTAAATTGGTAATGTATGTGACACATTCCTATTTACTCTTAGTAAATCCATAGTTAAGACTGGAGGCTATGAACAAAGAAAAGAATCTCATAGGTAACTAGCACAGTATTTTGTAATAATATGTGGGCTCATTCATGTGTGGAATCATCCCATGATTTTCAATTTTTAGTCTGTGCATTTTTGTGTGGACTGAAAACTACACAGATGTGTTATGGGCCAAACAGCTTAAGGCTAAGATGAGAATTACCCAAGATGAAACTGTGAGAGGCTCTGTGGAAGGTATGGAAATATATTGAACTGAGATACATACATTACACTGGAATAAATAGGAAGCAAGGAGAGGGAGTGGGGCTGCTCTGTGGCAGTGAAGGGATGTGTGAGGTTCTTAGCAACTTGTCTCAGTGCTTGGAAGGATTGGTGTCTGTGACCAAGATAATGGCATTGACCACGTGGGTGAAGAGAGGAATGGTCATAGGGGTGAGGCAATAGCCAGAAACACAGAAAAAACATGCCAAGAATTCACTGCAGTTAGATTTGAGGTACTGCCCTGGGAGTTAAACCTGTAAGGAAGATCCCAGCTCATTCTGGTATCATAAATGTATAAATATATATAAATATACTCCAGATTAAACAAAATAGAGTAACAAAAATATAAATTACAGATGTATGAATAGGTTTTTGTTCAACATCTCAGTGGGTAGCCCCCACTCACAAGAGGGAGATCCCTGTAACTTGCACTGTGATGTTTTATTATTCATCTTGGTGGAACATATCTTTAATTCTGCATCTGATTTATATTACTATTAACATACAGTTAACTGTTTAAATGCCTTGCTTGTGGAGGGAATAAGATAAAAGTATTTTCTTTTTATTATAAACTTGGGATTTTCTGTGTGTGATGCTTCGTTTCATTTGCTGGCAGTATCAAAACCACCTTCATTTTATGTTTTTATGCAACTACTTATCATATCCCATAAAAAACAATCAAGTGTCTGATCGAATGGGAGATCCAAAGGAAAGAAATAATTACAATATGGGATATTGATTTAAGGGCAGTTGAGACTATACGAACAAAACTGTATTAGTTTTACTACCCTCAGGCCTGAGAAATTTCTGTTTACTTGCAGAGAAGTGGGAGTTCTGGATAATTTCCATCCTAATATTCTGAAAACAGAAGCCTGAAGCGGGATTCTGCATTAAGGACAAGAAATATTTTATTATGCTTCTGTTTAGGAGTGCATATTGGAGCAGAAAGCCAAAAATGCAATACATACATTATTAAAGGAGTTGAGGGAGAAGTGATAAGGCCCAAACCAGTCATTTGGTTTGAGTTATACAGAGGACAAGGGTTTGGAAACTGACTTGTAGAAGAGAACAGCTTAAATATAGAAGTGAAATGGGAAAAAAGAAAAAACTGTTATGTGAGTCTGTAAAAAGCAGACTGTTAGAACAATCTTATTTGTTATTAATGTTGATAATCTAAAAATATTGAAATTGTAGTAAATTGAACTGGTTTTCACTGTAGAAGTTGATACAGTATCATTTGTGAAATTATGTGTTTGAATGGGACAGGACATAGCACAAACTTTATAACATAAGTAAATAAGTGGCTGTTAGGAGACAGCAACAGGCAATGTTGAGAGCAAAAGTACTGAGCTAAAGACAAGACTAGTTTACTTCCTCAATAAATATATTTAGGCTTCTGGCAAAAGAAATAGGAATAGGTTAATGAATTCCTTGTTGGCCTGTAATAGAGGATGAAAGGAAACAGGCAAAGAAAACTAGGTCATCTAGGTTACCAAGAGCAGATGCTGTATTGACATAAACTTACAAAGACGATACAGGTTGAGTTGTAAAGTAAGATACAAGTACCAGGAAACATTCAGATGTGGTTTTATAGTAAAAAGACAAGCAAGGACAATGTTGATGTAGTGAATAATGAAAAAGCTATCAATCCATGATGCAAAAGAGGGTGATTTTTGACACTCCTGTGTCAGTTAGCTGGCAGCAATTAAGAAAATTACCTTTGAAAGGGTCTGGAGGATAGGAGGGTTTCAGGAAAGGAGAAATGCAAATATAGTTTCTGTCTCTAAAAATATAGCAAGAGGAGAAAAAAATGATGGAGTCTAAGAAAATAAATTCCAGGAATGTATGATTAACTTTAATTTCTATAGCAGTCCAAAATGAATGCTCACATACTCTTTGTGAAATACAGGGCAGGTAACCTTTGTGTGTCATAGGCTGTGTGAACTTTCCAGGAACAAACTATGTCAGCCAAACCAATGTACCTCTGTCATGATTATGGACATTATGAGTAGAGCAGAACTAGGAGGTGTCATGAATTTTAACTGAATAGTTTGTCAGTAATTTACATTACATTTTCCTAAGTACAGCAAGTGTCTGCATGTTTACTATAGGAAGGATAATGGACTTATAACAGACTAATGGAGTTTTCATGGGCAGGTTTTATTTGTTGGATCAGGTCAAAATGTACCAAGTAATAGTCTGCAGAAGACAGATTTCAGTGTGTTCATTAATGATGTAAATGATGGAATAATTAGTGTACTTACTGAATGGACAGGCAATACAGAGGAATGTAGACTAAGACTGTGTTAGAGAACAGGATTAGAACTTAAAATCTTGTCAGTTTGAATCAGCTAGGACTGAGTTCAGCTAGGACAGTCCTATGTGCTACATGCAGGCAGGAATATCAACTGTGCAACTGCAGAATGGGAGCTGCTGAGAGGTCATGAAGTAAGAGCAAGTCACAGGCTGAAAGCAAGTTAATAATAGCACATTTCTGCAAAAGGAGTCACTCCTAGTGGGGTGTAAAACAAGAGAGTAGCCTGCAAGATTGTTGGCTCTCCTCCCAGTCTCTTAATCACAAACAAGCTCCTGCATCATCTGGTTTTGGCTAGCCCAAGGAAGAGAAGACTTCAAACAAACTGAGACATAACTCCCAATACATAAATCACCCCCAGATCTATTAAAGAAACAAGTCACATAGCCTTCATGTTGCAGGTGGTCAGGACTAGTCTGTTCTCACTTTTCATGCTAAATAGGACTGAAATTCCAGCAAGAAAGGCTGAATGTTGATGTTCTGAAAAAGCCCTTTTCTAATGGTGAGGATATGGTAGTGTTGGAATAGACTTACAATATGGTCAGAGCATGGGGAATCTAGTGCTGCTGGGGCAGAGACAGAGGCCCTGATGACAGTGCAAACAGTTTGTCTCCCCCCTTGGTGCAGGGGCATGGACACTATGACCTCCTGAGGTCTCTGCCAACCCACCTCTGTAATTGTTTGAGTATTTCAAGATTTGTGCCACGTGAACATTTCCCATTTACTATATTCTTTTGCCTTTCCACTTGTCAAAATGAAAAATGGCCCATTCTGGCCCAGAGCTGTTCCAGATGAAACTGTCAGCCAGGAAGCTCAATGCTGCAGGAAAGCTGCTTTGCACATAAGTCCTTTAGGATTTTAGTTGAGTAGCCAGCATACCAACCCCAAAGCCTCAGAAGGTATGAAAAGATAGTCACAATGTCATTGAAATGAGATGTTCATCTTATCCTCAGATTTTCCCAAGCATTCTGTGGTCACTCCAACCAGAATAAATGGACTGTTTTAATTCTACCTGTGTGTGGCAGAGCTTCAAATGTACAGAGATTTCACTAAGCACAAAAATAGAGACTTGGGTATCATAGAGGAGCAACTGCTCCTTCATATCCCAGGTTTCACTTACCCTCAAAGTTTTAGATAGTGTCATACTTTTGTGTCTATATGGTTTTTTACACTCTGGGTTGCAGTATTCAATGATCAAACCCCAGAAACTTGTGATTCCAAAGCACTCCAGTAGGTAAAAATTCTGTTACAGTTTTGTACAAGCTGCACTATTTGAACTTAAACTATGACATCCATTGCCAAAATTTTGTCATAGAATTTCAGGCAAAAGGAATAAATTTGGCAATAATTTCTGTAATCCTAATTTGAGTGCTGGAAGCATGTTCTCAATTCAAGTTATAAAAATGTGCAAGGAAGCAAAACCGCTGGAGAAAAAGTTCAAGCTTTTATTTCAATAAAATTATATTTCAGTGATTTATGTCAAGAAAAGTTACTATTTCAATAACTCACCTCAGAGTTTGAATTTAATGTTTTCTTCTTTCCCTGTGAATATTTGGGATTGGCTTTGCTTCTCTCATTAGAGGGAAGACCTTTTTGAATGGACATTTATGGAACTGTCAAATGTAAAATAGAAAATACCCTGAGCAATTGTATCAGTTGAATTTATCTTATTATTTAGTGGTAAGTTGTGGCTCACTCTACTGACTGGCTATCCAGATGGACTGAATTCCAAATATAGATTTGAGTTCTGAGGATAATAAAATTACTGAGAAACATAGGCTCAAAGTAAAACATTACTCATATTTCTTTAACTACATTCTACTATGTTCTATGACTTCATATAAAAATCTTTTCAGATAGGCACAGATTGTTATCATACAATAGTTCATGACTTACTAAAAATTGTCTAATGTTACATAATGTGAGAATTATAGCCTTAATATGTACTCTTATATCAGCCCTGAAACGAAGATGAGCCAGGAAGGCAAAAATTAGTAGTAAAGAGAAGGATCTAAGACAATTAACTTTTGCTTATTTAGTATTATTTTCAAGTTAATTGAGTCTCTGCCAGTAGAACATTATTACACCAACTACTGTGGTAGAACCTTCACACACTTATACAGATATGAAAGGAACAGCCCATTTAGAAGGAAGATATTTTCAAATAATCCGACTGCTCCAGTGTTCTGGGAGAAAGATGAAAGATGTTGGCACTTCAGAAGGCAGTGTCTTCATCAGCAGCAAATGTCCCCTTCCAGCATCTGGGAATGTATCTGCCTGGCAGTGATTATTAGCAGTAGGCAGTAGGACAAAATACAATTTCTTACAATGGCACTGAAATTTGAGTCTATGTTTTCCCCAGCACCTGCCTTATGAACTTCTGTCAACTGCAAGATTATTTCCTTCAATTGTTTTTCAAAGAGAGCCCATAATTTCATTCTGGCTTGTAGTAAGTTAGTATTTTATAAACAGGAATAGCTCCATTCCTGAGATGACCTAGATTTTGTAAAAGGGGAAAGTTGAAAAATTAGAACTTGTGAGTCTGGGAGTGAATGTTATAGTGGTCAAAACTGGTGATGATGAGTCAAACATCTACAGTCACACATCTGCACCTACAAAGAATGGTCCATTAGAAGTTCAGGAGGCTGCAGGATTTCCAAGGTACAATTCTGTGTTGATAAAATATTAAAGTGGAGTTTGTTTAACTTCTTTTACTGCAAAGGAAAATAATAACTCAGTAATCACTATGGAAAGATGAGGCAGAATTTGTGCTGGGAGAGCAATTTTTTTTCCCCAACTGCTCTATTAGCAGGACAGGACAACAAGAGACTTGTGATCAATAACCAGAAAAGAAGTTTCTGAGGATTAGGTACTTCACAAATAATTCTAAACAGCTCTGTGCAGTAGGTTTCATGCTAATACTATTTTGATCCACATCTCTGGTAGCCATAAACTAGCTTCAGTCCATTGCTTTTTGTGAAATAACCTTGTTTTATTCTAACTGGGAATACTTCCTTTTCATAGTTGGAATTGTAACTGCAAAGCTTCACTGCACTAGCTGGGAAAAAACACAGAGCAGCAGCCAAGGCTTATTTATAGCTGTGTTAAAGACGTAGCAGTGCAGTAATGGGTTGTGTTTTGGAATGAATTGAGATGCAGGTGCTTGCATTTGGTTTGCAGATGGGGCAGCATTTTGGGGCTAGGGGCTTCTAGCAACCAGAGACCCTGCTACTGGAAATTAGTACCATAGTTGCTAGAAAATTTCCACTTCTCATTCTGGCTATTCATCGGGGCTTGATTTTCCTGAGGGAATAAGGAAAACGTGTTACATATGTAGAACAAATATGTGCTGATTAAAAACCAATTCTATTTTAAATTATTTGAATTAACACATCCAAAGAAATGGAATTTAGTAGCCAAACTGAATGGAAAGAATGGTAGATAAAATTAAATTCATGTCAACTTAGGATAATTATCAAGTATTAATGAAGTCATATAAATGTAGTTAAAGATCATATGTTTTAAGAACTTTTGAGAGACCTGAGGTATGTGAGTTGCTACTTCTCAGATTTTCTTTTAATTCACAATTCATTGTGCATTATTTAGTCATACTTGACTATCTGTTTTGATAGAGATACATACAAATTTGAAGTCTTTTTTTAGGCTGGATGCTCATTGCCTGGTCCTTGTGCATTACATTATATGTCTCTTTCATAATTTTAAGGATTTATCTACTCTCAGAATTCTTCCAAAACATCTCTTTGGGCATGGTTCCAGCATAAGCTATACCAAATAGGAAAAAGACACTTTAAAGCTAAATTAGAGAGCCTAGCATGATAGTAATTTTCAAACATCTCTTTTGGTAAAATTCCAAAAGCAGACAAATCCTAAGAGTTCAGTTAAATACCACAAATACATTTATTGGAGTTGCTCCATTGTAGTAACCACTGAAACCTTTTTTTTTTTTTTTCTGTCTTTTTTTTTTTCTTTTGGATTGGCTCCATTTAAGTAATAATGGTTACTACTTTTCAGGACTGTATGTGTCTTGTTTTATTTATCAGCCAAACTTCACTCTGAATTAGCCTGACCCTTCAGTATAGAATGTGATGCTGCTATAGTGCTATCTAGAAGCAGGATGAGATTTACCCAGGCTCATAACAGGCAGTTTTGTGTCCCACTGATTACTGACTTTATGGAGAAACAAAACTGGGGTGTGTGTGAAGTGTGGGGTACTGGCAAAGGACTCAGCTCTAACGCCTGCAGCTCAGTCATCGCTTTCATCTTTTACACCTGAATTTCTTCTTCCTGAGGGTTTTTCATCACATGGCTTCCCATGATCTACTCAGGATCAGGAAAGTCATATGAAGATTTTGAGAATCAGATCTCTGAAATCTAGCATGGACTTGAGAAAGGTGGTTACAAATTAGAGAAACAACTTTCCATGACATTGTTGAATTGTATTCAGTCCTATTCAGCCATACAAAAATCACATTCACAAGACAGAGTGATGAAATGAGCAATGACAGAGAACACCATCATGGCCTCAAACACTTTTGTGGTTTTAGACAGCTCCTGGAACCTTGAAATGTACCTTGATGGGTTTTCAGTCATGACTGCCTTGTTTCAATAGTGGGTTCCCCAGGTTGGAGATAATAGTATTCCTTTAAAATCAAGAAATAGATTTAAACTAAACACACACTTCCACATTTTTCATCTCTTCATTTTAATCAGTTTCTAAATTAAAAGTTGGCTTTAAGCTGAAAATAAAATTATTTCATCTAGAAGACATCGAAACACAGATCTTCGATATTTTTAAGCCTAATTATTAATAGACTGAAGGAATTCCTTGAAAATTTTAGCTCCACTTTTAATTTTGCAATATCCACTTTTCATACTAAAAACTCTTAACAAAAATTTCTGAAACTGTCACTCAGTGTTGGCACTTCTTGGACTTAGTATTTATTATGCCCACAGGCTGGGTGCTGAGATGAAATCTTGACTCAGCTGTGACTGTCCTACCAGATGTGACTTGGATTCTGACTGCAAGACAATTCCCTCTATAGCAGAGAAAAGGGTAAATGTGAAGGGCAGAACCATGTATTGTGACACGTTTAGAAAGTCACAGGAAAACATAATATAGCCCCTAGACATTTGTGGATGATACTAAAGGAGGAGGAATAATTGACATGCCAAATGGTGGAGCCTCTGTTCAGAGGGGTCTTGAGGACTGGGGCAATGAGAACCTTGTGCAGTTCAATGAGAATGTTTTGCATGTGGGGTGGAGTAAACCTGTGCATCAGCATAGGATGGGAATGGGAACAGTCTTGATGAGAAAGATGCAGGGTTTGTGGTGGCCATCAAACTAACCATGATCCCTTAGTGTGCTCTCACTAGAAGTCTCACAAACTATGTGGCTATGCTAGGAGAGCATGGCAAGAAGACTGACAGAAGTTGTTGTCCATCATCACCTGACATTGGAGAAGCTACCAATGAAATACTGTGTCCAGTTAAAGAAGGGTTTTGAAAAGCCACTTAAGGTATAATTCAGGGCTAAAGGATGTTCAGGAGCCTTGAGCAAGTGTTTAACCTGAAGAAGAGACTTTGTAACCCTAGAGTAGCCTTTAGGTGTCTGACAGGGAGTGCCAAAGGCAATGGAGCACCAAAGGCAACGGAGCCAAACTTGTGTGGCAGATGGCACAGAAAAGGGCAATGCCCTCAAGTTGCAGATATGAGGTTCAGAATGGACATGTTGGGAAAAATCTTTTCTCTAGTTAAAGTAGTGTGGTGCTACAATAAATTGTCCTAGAAAGGTTGTGGAATCTCCCATCCATGAATGGCTTTAATACATGTGTTAATAAAGTCATGGTTGACAGAATCTGTTTAGAGTAGATGATCTCCAGTGATCCTTTCTGATCAATATTTCTATGAACCACTGCATAAATTTCAGTGCATTTCATTCCACTGAAACCTCTTCCACAGAGCTGGTCTCTGCCAGCAATTACAATGGCTGCTCATGACTTTTATCTTCCTCCTAAACACTCAGACACTGTTTAATTAACTAAAATTATTTTAAAAGCTTTATGTTACTTAATTAGTAACATATTAATTGCCATTAGTATGTTAATATGCAGCCATCCTTCAAATTCATCATATCAGCACCAGTTCTACTGTCATGGATGCTATACAATTACAGCCATCTCTCTGATCCCAGACTTAAAATTTTAGATTTTCCTAAGTTTTATTTAAGAATTAAAAGGTTCTGAGAGAATATATTTCATTTCAGTAGGAATTTAGAAAAAATGCCTCTGAGAACAATGCAGAATCTTACCTTAGAAAGCAGCATGGGTTCTGCTGTCCAATAACATTGCAAATTGATTTTTAAAGTTTGGTTATTCTAGCAGGGGTATGATGCAAAGCTGTGGGACACAGGTGAAATATCATGTGATAAACATGTTTGTTGATTTAAGGGCAAAGGAAATCTCTTTGAGTGGGTTTCTCCACTGAAGCTGTTGACTGAAATAAGAGATTATTAAAATTTTCCTCTCATTACTGCAAAACAGCAATAGAAAAAGGGAGGAAGAACTACATTTTGTTTTACTACTGTGGAAACAACGCATTGGAATAACAGCCCCTATAAAACTCCTTAAAGCAAGGGCAATAAAAGCTTTCCAAAGTAGTCTGAGAATGTATTTAACTGCTGGCAGAAATGAAACAGGAAAACCTGTCAGAAGTTTTTCCACCTGCTCAAGATGAAGGAATTACACCTACTCTCCCATGAAGGGTAGAAGACAATCCGCTGATTTTCTGGAGTGGCATCTGCGGGGTAATCAGGCTGTAAAGTTCTGTAAATATAAAAAGAAAAATGATGGCAAAATTGTTTGGTTTGGAATCTGGCAGAATGAAACCCCTAATGCATACAATAGAAAACATTAGTGTTTAGTAGAGCTTAATGAAACTGTTAGTAAGATGTAATATTAACCTCATTTGTGATTTTCAATGTGGTGTCCCAGTATGACTTCATGTTGTTCTGGTTTAATTGGTTTTGTCAACTTGGGAAGGTTATTTGAGGAATAGAAGATGCGAGTCTAGGGGATTTTGTGTCTTTTAAGCAAACTGTGACTCTGATAACTCAGCTCATTTTATATGCAAGGGACAGAATTAATGATGTTTTAGATGAGTTTGGAAAATTACATTTGCTAACCCTCCAACCCCGTGATGGAAAACCCATCATTGCCATAACGTTTTAAAAATGCAAGGTCTGGAGCTGGTATGCTAAGAATCCAGAAATTATATTACCTCTATTAAAAGGAAGTTTTAATGTCCTTAAACAATTAAAGCTCAAATATTATATGTCTGTTAATGAAATTCATAAATATTTATCAGGTGCCATTACAATGTACGGTCTAAGATGAGTAGGGAAAGACTTCAGCTGCCTTTTGCTTCGTTTGAAAGGATTGTGTGATAACTTGGAGACTACCTTTCTCTCTGTTGTATGCCATTCTGTGTTCTTTACCATGGTGAATCAGAGGTAATTACATTAATGCCAGAGAAATTATATCAACATGAAAGCAGTAAATATAAAATATCTTACTGTTACACAATGGGTTTTTTGCAGACACTTGTCTGCACTTTGGCACCAGAAAGACTGGTATAGAGACAAGGATACAACAGGAGCAGAGATATTGCAGGTTTAAATCACTACTAATTCATGGGTGGGTGGGCAGGAGGGTGTGAGAATCTTCAATTTTTTATTTAGAGTTGTGGTGGAGCATTTAGGAGAAATCTTTTCACTGAGGTCTATTCTATATTCAAATGCCAAGAAACCCTTGTTCCTTTAAAATCAGGTTCAGTAGAGTTAATGAAACTTTACTCACATAAAACTGATATATCTGGGGGAGGGGATACAGTACAGTGGGTTTAGCTCTGCTTATAGCTTTTGAACCTGTTAAATGCTTTGTTAAAAAGCCTTATTGTAATAACCCCCTCTCTGGCTGCAGTTGTGGATCCATAAGTACTTATATTGGATAGCTGGGATTCATGTCTGGATGGCTGGGTTACATTTCTTCTCTCCTCTGTAAAACCAATGAACCCAATTATAAAAGGTGTTTGTGAATATTTAGAAATTTCTGCTTTAGGAAGCTGTGGAAGTTGCTGATTAAAGTAACTTGAACAAATGTTTTGTACACAAGTTAGTCTAGCCACAGGCACATTGCACACAAAGAAAGGCTTTTTAGAAGCTGCTCTTGTTCTGCTTGTTTCCCTTTGTCTACATCTTAGCCCATTCTTCCAAGTTTTAATAAATTCCTTTCAAATCAATTCATTCCAGTTAAGACTGGAAGATGAAAACAACTGCAATGTGTCTGCTTCTGCAAGAGGCTCATCTCCAGCCATTGCACACTTGATGGTCCTTCTCAGTCCACTGGCTTAAAGCATTTGTTTTCCTTTTGAGAACTGTCTTGGGAAGCTCTGGGTTGGCATCACATAGTTCATAGTTGCATTCCCACATTAATGAATTTTCATTGTGTATGTAAATACTATTGATACTCAATGCCTATCTTATTCCTTCACAACCCCCTTCCATTTTAATTCCCCATTACAAATAATGAATCTTTGATGCTTTGTCTTCTGTCCTTGAGTTTCTTTAGCAAATGACTTAGTAGATGAGTCTCCCTTTTCCTCTGTCAGTAGCTCCCTGCATCACTGCTGTTAGGCACCACAGCACAGTGCATTAGTAACTGCTTCCCAGATGAAATGCTTATAGTAAGTGTTTGGAAACATTAGCAGACGAACATAAGAAGCATCTTTGCAGACAGCACTCTGGTGTTTTTCACCAATTTCAAGTCCTCTTCTAGACTGATGATAACAGATGGAGTTTTCTGAGAAATATTTTTCCTCTTTGATCCTTTAGGTCTTGCTGTAGCTGCCTGAGTATCATCACTGGAACTGATACAATTTTAGAGATGCACAAGATATTCCTACTGGAGAAATCAGAACAGATTTGCTGGTATGAGAGACCTACCAATTTGTTTTGATTATTTTGATTATATTTGAGGCAATTTTATTTGTATAATCAAAGCTACTGCTTTAACTTTCTCGTGTTGTTACACACAGAGAGAAGTATGTTACATCATTACATGGATTTTGACATGGCCAATGAGCACTGCATCTTTAATAAACCTTGTTTACGAGTTTTGCATGCTGTAGTGTAATTAAAACTCTATAAATTCTGAGCTTTAAAGCAGAGCTGACTGATCATGTTTAATTTAAACATCTTAATGGCTGCATTTTGAATAGAACATAGGTACATCAGCTAATCCAGGTTTTCATCATGCAATGAAAGATGTAAAAATCTCTAAGACTTTGCTCCAAAAAGAATATAAACTCACAGATTAATTCCAGTAGACAGCAATGCCACTGAAGGCAGCAATTGAATTTGTTTGCATTGAAAGGGCTGATATATCAAGAGCTCAGTCTCACAGTAACATTTTTCTTACATCAGAAGAAAAACATTTTGATGGACCATGAATATTTCCCCAGCTCTGATTCTTAGGGGACACAACAGCAATCTGCCTTTTGCTGTTGCACATGGTGTCATGTTTTCAAAGATCCCAAATCACTTCCTGGGCTTTGTGGGAATCAATTCCATACAGAACAAAGTAGGATATTACTTACACAACTGAGGATAATAAAACAACTGAATGCATTTAAATCATAGTAAAGTAGAACAATTTTGGGTATTAATTTTGAACTTTAGCAAAGAGAACTTGCTTCTTCACTCCCCAGAATAAAAATGTATCCAAACTTTAACAAGGTTTTTTTAAGGAATACAATGAACACCAAGCAATTTTAGGGTTAATTATAATCTAGGAATATTTACAAAGAATTTTGAATTGTGAAATTCTTCATCTCCCCTCTCTTTTGACAAATCAGCATTTTTGGAGAGGAATAAAAATGTTGAAAAGTTGTGAAAATGCTTTAGTTTGCAGTATCTTGCCTAAGGTGGTCCTTTTCTTATTATGACTCAGTGAATGAAAAATCAGAATGAGGGTTGTGAGATTGTTACTGTGTAAAAATACATTTAAAATTTGATACTGAACTTAGTTTTCAAATCTTCTTTAAATTCAGCAGTTCCTCTCCAAAGATATTATTAGTACAGAGCTGGTCTTGAAAAAGATAATCATTGTATAGGGGTTCTTAGGTGGTAGGTCCATATTTATGACACCTCATTAAGCTAAGTTGTGATCTACTGTTTCAATACCCACTGCAGTTTATGGCTAATTTTAAAATTCCTGACAAAACAAGATTTTTAATGGAGTTCTGACACATTTTTTTGATAGTCTTTTCAAATAATGATGAGGGTTGTTAAACCCTAAGTCATGTCTTTTTTTCTGACTGGACTGTAAGGAAAGATCATGGGCTTCAATCACTTGGAAATGTAGCAGAGCTGAAGTATAGACAGAAAAATAGGTAAAGATACACTGTTAAATATACAGAAGAAGTAAAGTATGAAAACCAATTGGCTTTTATAAGCTCTAAGCCATATCTTTGGCTCCAGACATCCCATATAACAAGGTAATAAATCCATATGAAAACTGTACTTGCTACATCTGTGCTGCCTTTCAGCTAGGCTCATTTCCCATCCTTCCAGGCAACTGCTGCTCTTCACTGATTCTTCATGAAGACATCTTTGAAATACCCCATCACAAACCCAAGGAGAGGGTGATCTTTTAAAATACTCTTTCCTGTGATTTCACAGTTATCCCTAAACAGAAGGGGAAATAACTGCAGTTAATTTCTGTTATCTATCAGCAAATATTGATGATATTAATGAGATTAATTAGTCATTTAGAGGCTAAACAGATTAATTAGATGCTATCTTGTTTTGATTTTCTGTATCATAGTAACAATTTTATATTATACAATAATATACATATATTCTGCATGCTCTTGTCTTGAAGCTTCTGCTTAAAATAATATTAACAGCTCATGCACTTCAGGCAATAATTCATTAATTCAGTTCCCTATCACGTTATGAATGTCTTTTAATCAACTTTTTTTTTCATACAATCTTTTTCTCCTCCTCCATTTGCTAAATCATAGCCAAGCAAACATTTTTCCAGACACCAAGAAATATTCTCTATCCATAGCTGTGCTTCAGTAAACTCAATTTTATTTAGAGTGTCATCTGCATTCATTCAGTTCTGATTCCCTGACCACAGGGGCCCCAGTCTCCTGCACTGTTTTCTCAAATGAGCTTTGTTAGATCGTTGTCTTGATGATGTCTCTCCTCTTCAAAACATTTAGTACCTCTGACTTAATGTTGAGTTCAAGTACAGGAAATATTCAGTGTGTATTTGTTACTAGCTGAAAACATAGAGGTGTTGACCTCCCACTAAAGCATTGGGAACTGCACGGAGATTATGGGATGTGACTAACCTCTGAAATTTCTAGAGATGATCTTCCTGAGAAACATGGGAAAGGGTGGCTATGAAGGAAGAGTTTAAAGGCTACTGTTCCATTTTCTCACTGTTAGGACACAAATTACAGGGCTGTCAGTGCTTTTACATTGAGAGGCTTCTAGAGCTTTAATCTACAATTTACTAAAATTAAATTGCTCTTAAACCAAGTCAACACATCACAAGCAATGCATGACACTCATACCCTGAATCCTTCTGCTGTGGCTTTATTGACATTACAGCACATTTACAAATTGGCTTAATCACTGATTGGCAAATATATAAAATATTACAGAGAATGCTAGCTGGGCTCTAAACATCAATGTTCCCTCATGTTCCCTCTGTTCTCAGTGGTTATGGAGGGAGTGTAATAGGCTATTGGAAAGGTTTTTATAGGAAGAAATCATCAGACTTTGTAGTCTTGCTGGACCTGCACCAGCTTGTTGGAAGAAGAAGTTCAGAAGTAGTTCCATTTAGTTCTAGTATCTAGTGTAACTTCAGTTGTGATGCCTGGCTAACATGAAACCTTGGCCCTTCTTTTCGTTAGAACCAACTGTGTGAAGCTATATCACAACTTCATGTAGTGTTTGTGGACCTCTTCTTCCCAGATGATGGTATTATATGAAGGGATCTGAGTATCTTACACTCCTGCCTGACACCTCAGGTCACACATCAGCAGCTCTGATGCCTTCAGCACTACCTACACTGAAACAACTTGCCCCAAAACTCATTTCATGTAGGGTTTTGCAGCACTATATAGGGAGTGATGTTTTTGGTTAATAGGTATTTTCTAGACATATATGTGTAATATTTTATGAAAGACCTATCTGAGCAAGAACTACAGAAAGGCAGGTGCAGGTAAGTTATGTCTGCTGGCAAGAATTTGGTATAATTTGGTCCTGTCTTGTGACCCAACCTGTGTGCAGCCCTAGGCAGTGGAAATAGGGAATGGCCTTTGATACCCTGAATTTAGGTAAATCCTTCTCCAAACAAGGGGGTTTATGTCACATTCACACTTTGATTTCAGTTAGATCTTGACCTGCCTTTGTGGGTAGAAGTGTGCTAAAAGTGTGTGTTGAATTATTTCACTTTATTTATAGGCTGCTGGAACTAGAGGAACAAACAAAAAAAAAAAGTTGGAGATGAATCTGGAAAGAATTCCAAAGTTGTTTCTATTAGGGACAATTCAAAATTATTCTGTTTAGTTTTCTATTAAATCTTGTGCAATATTTAATCAATATTTAATTGACTTTAGCTTGGAGAAGAGGAGACTGAGGGGTGACCTAATTAGTGTTTGTAAATAGGTAAAAGGTGAGTGTCAGGAGGATGGAGCCAGGCTCTTCTCAGTGATGGCCAGAGATAGGACAAGGGGAAATGAGTCCAACCTGGAAGAGAGGAGGTTCCATCTGGAGGTAAGGAAAAATCTTTTCACTGTGAGGGTGATGGAGCACTGGGACAGGCTGCCCAGAGAGGTTGTGGAGTCTCCTTCTCTGGAGACATTTAAGACCAATCTGGACACATTCCTGTGTGATCTAATCTAGGTGATCCTGCTTGGGCAGGGGAGGGGTTGACGGGATGACCTTCTGAGGTCCCTTCCAACTCCTGACCTTCTGTGATTCTGTGACTTTATTACCAAGTTTTCCAAACTACCACTGGCATGGTTTTTGCCTGTTTTGTTTTAACTAGAAAAAAAAATTGTGTGGTTTTCAGTACATGAAATATTTCTACTGAAAACTGACATTTCAGTATTAAGGAGTATTTTAGTTTTGACCTAATAATGCTCTGGTTTTCCCAGTAAGAAAATTCAAATCTTTCTTCCTGCTTCACCTGCAAGTAGATTGCAACCTTTTGCATTTTTTAATGATTATGATAAAAAAATCTCTGATTTATTAGAAAATACCAGTGAAGTTGACAAGGTAATTCTTTAAAAATCTAGATGTATATGCTACCTATTTCTAGCAACGGTAGTTCTTTTTTTGTTATTAATAGATATTTATACCTAAATAAAATCCTAATGGCAGTTTATTAAAAACATTTTGGGTTTAATAAACTTGTTTTGAATTCAGAGCAGGTTCCAAAATATTAATCATATAATGCCTCAGGGCACAGGTTTAAGCCACTCTGCAGTGGGAGTGTTTCGTAGTAATCCCTGGAAATCTATTGCACATACCCAATTAAATTAATGCTCTAAATCTTGGGTTTGTGCAGAAGCTGTAGATTTTCACAATTCGAATTCAAATTATTGGTTGGGATTCTGGAAAAAATGGTAAAGGAATTTCCCCTAAAGATGGAAACCTCTACTTTTGGATCAGCTTTGCTCCTCTTTTGGATCAGCTTTGCTCCTAATGTGGAACTGATATTTCAATAACACTCCTTTTGCTTGACTTTGACCAAATTAATAAGCAAGAAAAAGAAAAAGAAAAAGAAAAAGAAAAAGAAAAAGAAAAAGAAAAAGAAAAAGAAAAAGAAAAAGAGAAAAAGAGAAAAAGAGAAAAAGAGAAAAAGAAAAAGAAAAAGAAAAAGAAAAAGAAAAAGAAAAAGAAAAAGAAAAAAGAGAGAGGATTGAGTCTTAGTGATTTTCCTGGTTGTGAAAATAGCAACACACTAACACAAGAAACAGACTGGCATGGAAAAACTGTACCATCCAAGGTGAAAAATCAGGTCAGGTGTCCAGCTTACAGAAATGGGGAAGCAAAATATTGTTATTTTATGTTTTCTAACATTTATAATTGATTGGTATTTGGTTCTGTGTAATTGCAATGAATTCATTTGGGATTAAAAGCAATATCATACTATCACATTGTAGTGCTCTTGGCATTCATTTCTAGTATATTAACATCAGGATAAATTTGTGAGCACAGATTTTGCCAAGAACAGGAGAGTAAAAGTAGTCCCTGGGAAAAAAAAAGAGATGAGTAGCTGCAGGCAAGAGGACTTGAGGGACTGAACAGGGTATTCACATTATTTCTGTTTCTATTGCCTCCATCCTAGCATTTTGCTCTTTGTCCCTAATCATGCTTTGCTTTTACTTAATTGCTTCCCATGATGAGCATAAATTCAATCACCTCTTAACAGAGTCTTGCTGATCCAAAGCCAGAGATGTCTGTAAATGGATGTAAACTGTGCATCACTAAATAAAAGACAAAAAGGCTGAGGTGACTCAGGAGAGACACAAATCACCCCCAGATTAAACTGCACTTCCCAGAATTTTCAGAGCAGAGAAGACATCCAGATTTGTCTCTAGTGACAAAACTGTGGTTTTTTGGCAGGTTTTGGGTACCTGTATTCCTCACTGGACATTGAAATGTTGGATATGCAGGAGAGATTGCTGTGAAAATTCCCTTTCCACAATCCTTTTCAAAATTTGGAAAATATTTATGATTCAGTGTTTCACTTTGTGTTGGATGAATAACTCAGCAGGAAACTAAGGAGATTTCTACTGGCAGAGAGGAAATTTTCAATGAGTCTGGAGGGTAGCAGCTTTTCAACAGGATGTCCTGGTTCTTTATGGGTGTGGAAAAGCAGGTGGTGAAACAAAGGCCCAGGGGATGGGAATCAGCACAGGAGATGGAGACTTGGCTGCAAACTCCAGTGGAAGAAGAGGAAAAGACTGGGGAGGGCAAATTTATTTGTTGACATCTCTCGAGTTTAAGGGAGTACTACTTTTTTGTTATGAGCAACATGGCAGCAAACTTTTGGTTCTAATTCAGCAAAGTTGGCTCAGTCATATTCCTGGTGGAGTAAAAAAACATTTTGAAATACATGTTTGATATGCTGAGGCACTTGTTCACTCAGTCAAATGAGCAGACCATATATGCAGCTAAATTACCAGCAGTACAAGGGCTGGTATGTCTCTCATGCTGTGTGGTTGTAATGGGTAGGAGGTTGTTGCCAATACTTGGTTGAAAAGGTGGGAAGAGGTATGTTTGAAATGGAGGCAGATGATGGGGAGGATGGAGAATGTGGGAGGCAGGAAAACGTAGCACTGGGTCCTGATGCACTCCTTGGGAAAGATCAAAGAAACAAATCCATCTGGGAATGGATACACCTCAGGTGTGAGGAATGCATTTCCTCACACCCTCTCCCACCTGAAATTACTGGAGGCACACAGAGTAGTCCCCATGTTAGGCCAGTTTTTATTTTTTAAAAAATGTCAGATAACAAGACACTTATCAGATTCAAACCAGCCCTGGAACCAAAGGCATCCAAGAGCAATTTTAGAAAGCGGAGCTAGAAACATAATTACAAGAGAGATTAATGAAGGGCACCTCCTCAATTTCCCTGTGGCCCTTGCTAAGAAATTAAATCAAGTTTGCACTGGATAAGCATGATTGAACTGTTAGAAATGAGGGAAAGGAAAGATTAAAGTATTATTTTCTAAACAATAAATACATAATGAACTGAAAATAAGAAAGCCATTATAATGACAAGCAAAGAGAAACTTGATGGATGGTATAAGACCCAGCAGTTAGAATTGGTACTATAAAGAGTTAGTCAAGAATTTATTTTGCAGGAAAAGCTCCCTAATTTTAGGACTTGTATGAGAATAGTTTTCCCTGATATTTCCAGAGTAGTGATGTTGAAGTTGTTTCTTGAGCTGCCATCTGCCAGAAGAAGAAGATGAGATGTCTCTACAGATAGGTAGAAGCAGCAATACAAAACCTGTTAAAACAAATCCTTCCATTGGTACAATTGGTCACTGCATGAGGCTTTAGCAAAACAGATCCCCTCAGATTTTGGGATGAATTTCATGTGAAATCTCACCTCAGATTTCTGGAGGCCCCAGAAGAGAACTTCAAAGCTATATGTACCATGTGGAAGAGTAATAAAATGTTCTACACAGCTGTGAGAGCAGCAGCAATTCAAAATGCTAACCATCACCCACCTTCAGGTGCCAGAACTGTCCTGCTTGCACAGGCACCGAAGAGGAAGCTAAGAGCTAAAAGGATGATTCAAAAATAATGCCCCTTAAGAATAAAAAAATACATGTTTTAAAGAAGAAAAGAGCAGAATCTTCCTTTTAGGAGAGTGAACAACTCAGATGACCTCAATTAATGATTTCAGCTTCCCAGAGCTGCTTGGAATGGTATCAGAGCTTTTAACATCAGGTGCAAACAGGTTCTGCCTTAATCAGGTTATTTCCACTACCTTGTTGATTTAGCAGAGTAGGACATGAGCCAAACTGAAGGGGTGTTTTTTAGCTACTAGCTAGTCAACCTTTTCTGTGTATGATTTGATGGGGCTTTACATATTATCTGTGAGTTCTGCTGAAGAAAAAAAATGTTTTGAATAATATTGGCTTCATATTGGATTGATCTTGCAAGATCCTTGCCAAACATAGATTTTTTTTAAATAGATGTTGGAAAAAAAGTTCAAAATTTTGAAGACATGTTAATTTTCTCAAAGGCAAAAGCTGAATGGTGTAGACAAGAAGTTTATTTCCTGAGAGATACCTGTTCCTTGGTTCTGAGTAATTGATCACCTATATCCCACGTTACACTTCCTGATGTCTGACTGGGTAAGTTAAACCATTTCAGTCACTAACATCAGAAAGAGAAATGAATAATAGTTAATTTCTCTGTCTGCTTCAGAAATTTAAATTTGCATTAAAATATGGGTGCTTGTATCCCTGCTTTCTGGAAAAAAAACCCAAAACCCAAACCAAAGACCAAAGCAGCACACAGATATTTGAGCAAAGGGATTGGAATATAACTCTTGCAGACCTTTTTTAGCATTGTTACAGGTCCCAAGACCTTGTTTTCCTGCAGTTTCGATCTCTCTCACTCTCTGTTCTGTTTTGTTTAGCTAAATCAATTTATTTCCCAAATGCAATGATTGTCAGCACTCAGGTAACCTCTGTTTCTGGAATAAAAGAGAAATCAGCAATCAGTTTGAGGAACTTCTCCAAATATGCCTAGAGGGCCCTCTTAAAGAGTGTGAATCTTTGGCAAACAACATGCTGTTGCATTAATTAATGCTACAGACACTTGCTACACAAAATCAGAGGGAAGAAATGTCATAGTTTTAGCAGATATCTTTTTTTAACAAACTGGGTCCCTATTTATATTATGGGCTGCTGGAACTCCCCAGGCTTCAGCTACTAAAGTCACTTCTTCTGTTACATACTTTGCTTTATTTAGTAGTCTTAGAATAAATTACCCTTTTCCTACGCAGCTTTTACAACCCTTTGTAATGGCATTGCTACAACTAACTCTTTCTTTCTCCCTTGTGAGCAATATTTTATTTTTTGTTTCTGAAATCTTGAAGTTTTCTCTCTCTAGCTACTGCCCAATTCCTGTTTTGCAGTATGTTCTCTGTCTTCAGTAGCAAGCTTATGAATATTAGTATTCCAGCATTTGTCATAAGTTATGGAAGAAAAGCTCTTGATCAAAGATGCTTGAGCATGTTCATGGTTACCCAGTACATTATGATACATGACCCTCCATAGACTCCATAGCTCACCTGTTGTACTGATTTCATACCATGATACACCTGCCCATCCTATAATGGTATTAATAATTTAACCTGCTCCATTACAGTTAATATCTCTCTGAGAGATATGTCTGTTGGGGAAAAATGATACACTTATGAACTTTTAGCAGCAATAAAATTGATCAATTTTTGAGTCAGCTTTTCCAGTGAAGCTAATTCCTGAGTAATTTATTTTCCCTGATTAAATCTGCTGTCTGTAAGTAGAAGTTTGCAGCCCTACATGAGGAAAGCACAAACAGCTGATTTTGCAGATGGAGCCCAAACCCTCTGTAGAACCCAGCAGAATTCCCAGTGAATGAAATAAATGACATATGTGGTTGTGTTTACTTACAGAAAAACAGGGAATGAGTCTAATGCTTAGAGAGTTCATTGAATCAATTATCATGTCCTGGTGTTTCATAGAATGCAGCCTTTCATAATCACAAGGACATGATCAATGAAGTTACGACTGTATTGATTTTACTGGTTCAGCTGGAGAAGGAAGGATGCTGCTCTTTTGAGGATGAAAAGAGAAAATGCAGCATTTCTATTGTGAAAAGCAATTACACCAGGCATCAGCTTAGAGTCACTCTGTAGCTAATGTTTGTCCAGTGCTCCATTAACTAGATTTTACTGAATTTCTAAGCTAAGACTAACCATCTTTGAGGCTACTGAGGAGGAAAAGCAGATCAAAGAAATAGCTACAGCAGAATACACATCTGAAAATAGCATCTCTGTAATTAGAAACATCAGCTCTGATGTGTTTTCTGACGCTGATCACCAAGGATGGACTGGTCCTTTTGGACAAGAAAGAAAGGCACCAGCACAGAAATGGAAATCAATGAATAAAGCTAGGCAGTAGAGAAAGATTATCCAGACACACTTTGAAATTAAGGGAATTTTTCCAGGACAGTAGCTCCTATGATGATGTTCTGCCAGTCTCTGATGTCGATGCAAACTTGGCTTGGACCCAGGACAGTTGTCTGCTAGCTTTAGGGCAAATTTTTAAACTTAATTTAACTTGTGAATACAGAAAAAAATATAAATCCATTGTCCTGACCAGATCTAAGGATGGAAAATAGAGATGAATTCTAGTTATTTTTTGCACCTTATCTGGATAGAAGTTATAAATCATGACAGCTCAGGGACAGCACCTTGACTTCTATTAATGAAGTTCTGTTTTACCCATACAACTCTCAACAAGCCATTGAGGAAGCAAAAGTCCTTATGCTGACAGCATTTATGCATGCAGTGATTACTTGGGTGCACAGTCTGTGTTTTAGCTCCTTCACAGTGCACTTAGTGGTTCATGCTGTGAAACAGTGATGTGTATTCAGCAGGTGCTCTACAAGCAGCAATGTCATTATCACAGGGTAGAAACATCAAATGTAACAGACCTTCAACATTTATAAGCTGTTTTAATGAACCCCGTTGGCTTCTAGGTCTGTTTTCTTGGGAAAACGTAGTTCTGTAGGGCAGCATAATCAACCTTCTTTCATCAAAGATGGATCCAGGAACCCCAGAGCATGTACTGGGTGGTGGGACATTCTATGATATTTCAATCCTAGGCTCTGTACAACAGAAAATCAGATAATGAGCCTTTACTAAACTGGTATTCACTTTTTTTTTTGCAAAATTCAGCTAGTAATGTGAGGTATTTCTGTCATAGTTTTTTTTTTTTTGCTTTGATTTGAATTCTAGTAAGGACTTAAGATGACACCCCCTGAATTTACAAGCAACTCCTCAATTTCTTCTCGTTAGCCTAACAAAATGCTCTAGAATGCAAGCTGAAAGCTAAAATATCACTCACCCATACACCTCATTTTTACACTGAAGATTTATGTGTGAGGTTAACTACATAATTATCCTGCTTAAGGGTATTGCTGGGTTTTGGAATTAAGACTGATGGCAAAGGTAAACAAGTAAAAGTCATTCTCTGATGCATTATTTCTGTGTTGATGGACAATTTAACACACAAATACTTCGTATTTAGCATGAAAATTCTTTCATGAAAGTCATATTCCACTGCTTGTCCTTATAAATATTAATTCAGAAAATGCATGTACTTTGTGTAGCTCCTGGCAGCCCCTGTGGTGGAAAAGACAAGTTAGTTGAAAAGATAAAATAAATAAATAAAAGGCTGTAAAGTTTACTCCAAGGTGTCAAAGGACATTAAGATACATATTTAAATATATATTTCTACTGACTTGCAGAACATAAGGATTAAGTTGAAGACACTAGGATAAATAAGGATGGAACTGTCAGCAGAATATCCAGATTGTAGGTGGGAATCACCCAAAAGG
Source organism: Heliornis fulica (assembly GCA_013399135.1). Taxonomy (NCBI): domain Eukaryota; kingdom Metazoa; phylum Chordata; class Aves; order Gruiformes; family Heliornithidae; genus Heliornis; species Heliornis fulica. The sequence goes on along the minus strand of VXBZ01011756.1, from coordinate 569,291 downwards.
GGCTATAGCAAAATAAAAATGCATGCAAGAAATAAGGTTAAAATCATCAAATCAAAACAAGGAAAAAATCCCCAAAACCAAACCCAGAAGCAAGTGACAGTTTCTAAAGAAAAACAAGGACTGCATGCCGAAAAATGCAGTCTTTGAAATGACAAAGTAGTAGAGTTGGCAAAGAGAAATGTGAGGAGACATTGATAGATTAATGGTAATGGAGACAGGAGGAAAGCATATGTATATAGGAAGGAAATAGACCTCTTTGAATAATCCCTGAGCTATGTAGAAATTTTCCTAGTAAGTACTGAGCCAGAGGGATTTCCAAGGGGGAATTTACTAGGAAAGATAAACTGCAGAGCTGCAGGATTTGCCAGGGAAGTCTGAGGAAATAACTGAGCTTTTGAGTAGAACCAGCTCTTCTTTTGGGTATGGTACACAATTCCTAGCAGCACTGTGGATCCTGCAGCCTTGAGGTCAGAGATGACTGATGCACAGGAATGCACAAATTGTGCACAAATCATGCTGGTGAAGGATCAGCACGAGGAAATTCTGAGCCTAAATAAGACATTGTTTTAGAGGGTAACTATTCCCCTGATTCCTCTGAAATAGGACAAGTATTTGCTTTATCCTGCTAGTACCATGCTAGAAAGCTGATGTGCTTATCAGTGTACTGGTTAATTCTTTCCTACATACTCTATTTTTCCTGTTACCATTTTCACATGTAGCCCTGAAACTGTATGTTGTGAAGGGGCAGGGGTTTGTTTTCCTCTACACATGAATATGAAATACCACTGTCTGTCCACTGGAGTCCAATGCACTTAATCTTGAATTCCAGCCATTCAGTTAGTCTGAGCAGCAAATAATTCAAATGAGCAATCTTTTCTGAAATACTTTCCTTGTATATGAATGCAACTTACTACATGCCACAGAGGTAGCTGCAACTCTTGGATTGCTGTCTTTTCTGATGTGCTTTGCTGTTATACTGAAAAAAAACCAAACATAAAAACCTGATTTCAGTGATTAGGTGATCTGCCCACTCTGCTTAGCTACTCCTGCCCCTTCTCAAAAGAATCTGCAGCTTAGAAAGAGATGCTATAAAACATTTATCTTGTTTCAGAGCGATCTATAGCCACTGTGTTAGTGCATGTTACAAGAAAATCTTTACAGAGCTGGATCATTAATTTCAACAAAAGAGAAAATATATCAGAAGGTGGGATTTATAAAGAGGGATTTTTCAAAATGAGAACAGGCAAATATGAGTATAAATTCTTCTATTTTCATTTGAGCAAGAAAGAAGTATACCAGGCTAGAACACCACGGTGCATAATTTTTTAAATTTTCTTTTTTAGATTCGCCATTGCACCACAGAAAGCAAGTTACTAACTTTATCATTTTAGAATTCAGATACTTAAGGCAGCAGACACACAAAAAAAAAGATTGCTTGTTATTAAAAATGGGGTGAGGGAAAAACTTTTAATGCTTGCTGTAACTAAGTAAGTGACAATAAAAAATTACATGAAACATTTTCATTGGTAGTAGAACAGTGAGATTTCAAAGTTGTTTTCAGAGTACTGAAAACTTGAGCATGCTAGAGCAACTACTGCATTTTTCTTTAGCCACAGCATAGTTAGTGCTGGGAGGCAAAGATTTTACTTGAAATATTATTTGTACTTTTTCACTGTACTTTAGGAAATTGCATGGGTTCTTGCACTTCTTTATTTTGATCATCCTATAGAGACTACACAGCCACTGTACAAAATAAAAATATCGGCTAATATGTCTATCAGACATCCACTGTTTTCAGAACATTTTTAAGAGTAATCAAGCTACATAAAATTGAAATGCTTTCTAAATTGTTATATTCAGCTGTATGTTTTATGGCTGGCTCTGATGTGTGGTGATACAGGGTAGATGAGGCAGACGATCTTATCACTTCTTTAATGAAAGACATAATGATTGAATCTCCGTGCTAAAATCTCTTGTTCTTTAGGAATTGTTTAGCTAAAGTTTTCCATAGATATGAAATCACTAGGTATTGGGAACAATATTTCAGACCTTTAGTATTCTGGAGAAAGGAGTTTTTGAGAATGTCAGAGGAAAAAACACTATAAAACATAGAATGTTGGTTTCATAACTGGGTTCATCCTCTCAAGGGCTTATCTAACTTGACCTCCTCCACATGCAAGTTCCCTCCTGCATTAGTATTCATGCAGTTCTGTGTGAATCATCAGATCAAAAACGTAACCTCCAAAACCAAATTTATTATTTTTATTTTAACAGTGAAGTGACTCAATTTACCCTGTGGGCCACTAGCAGTAACTTAAGGGTAATTATGTGTAAGCAGGATCAAGAGGAAGGATGAGATGGCCCCTCTTGGTAACAGAGCAGGCTTAATTTGGCTTGTTGTCTTCTGCAACAATTCTGGGACAGCCTTTGCATGCTGATTACTTTAGAAACATGGAATTGTGTTTCCCAGGCCTGTGGTGGTCACGTCACATGGTTGTCTTTAGACCTAAATATGGGAAAGCAATTGGGAAGAATTTCTAGACTTCACAAGGCTGACTAACCTTTGGGCACCTAATGCAGCCATAGAATTATAGACTCACACACCAACAGAATGACTTGTATTGGAAGTAACCTGTAAAGATCATCTAGTCCAATCCCCAGCCATGGGCAGAGGCATCTTTCACTAAGTTAGATTGATTAAAGCCCCATCAAACCTTACTATGACCCTCTGTGTATTTAGTACTGTACAAATCTGCACTCATGAGAAGACTTGACTATCAGCCATGGAAGAGGAAAACTGCAATTATACTACAAAATTCTTGGAAGAAAGCATACATGAAAAGAGAAGTTTGAATGTAATTTGAAGGGAGAAGTCTATAAAAATGTATATTCATATATGACAACTTCTTCTCCGCTCTGCTGAACCAGCACACGTGGTTCTAAAAAAGGGGTTTCTTTATCTGCTGATTCAATACCTACATAATTTAGCCCCTTACCAAAATTTCTATACCCGGGATCCTTGCCAAAAGTTCAAATCCAGAGTGATGGTAGTTTTTTTGAGAGGATTGTATCTCCACAAAGAGCCAAAAAGACTGTGCTGGGAAGCTGTCACATAATCATGCTTCTAGAGCTGTGTATGACAAAGCAAAAAGCTTTAATGTCACCATTAACAAATGTTCTATCATTCAGCCTTATAACCTTCTGACATCCTGTGACTTTTCTTTCTGACTTCTTTTTATCTTCTCAATATCCTTTAGTACCTATTGCTACAAGAGCACTTTCTGCACACCAGAAAAGAATTTAGACCAGCTGCCATGGCAGCTAATCTTCTATTTCTTTTTCCCTTTCAAATGTAAATTATTCAAATGTAATAGTTTGGGTTTTTTTTTTTTCCTGGATCTCCTCTGTCTAAAACTCTAGGAATGTTCAAAGCCCATCTCTGGTCCACCAGGACAAATGATGACTCTTGCTACAGTGCGTTCCATGGAGCTAATGTGAAGTATCAAAAAAACAAGTGAGTTAACATTTGGATTGTGAAAATAATATTTAGTTGATTGTAATGTAGAGTATAATTTCACACACAAAGAGCAATGAGTCAAGTTACAAGAGAGTTTTGAAAAATAATGAGACTTTGCCTCAACATACATTATTCATTCTGTAGATATGAATACTTGCCTTCAATAATTCATGACCTGCACTCATCCCACTTTTGTGGGATCCCAATGTTTCCCAACACCGTCTCGCTCCCTGGCAAGGGAGGGATGCAGTACAGAAGCTCTCATCTGGAAGATCACTAATTTCTGCAACATCACAGGCTGAGCTGCTACAGGCGAAGCCAATATATGAGGAAGAAACCTTTTGGAGCCTTGAGACAGTTCAATATGTAATTCTGGTAATACTGTGGAGTTTTTTTAACACCAGTTTCTGTAATGATTTATCAGAGCTAAGAGATTATAGTTAGTTATGGGTGTACTGCAACTATTTTTCTTCCAAGCTACATCCTTAATTCCTTTTTTAACACAATATATTCTTGTCTTTTGTAAATGAAGCTGTTTTCTATTCTGTGAACACAAGTTTGTCAGGGTGCAGTGAGAGCAGCGTCGTTCTGCAGGAGGTGTAGATCAAGCCAGGCCTGAGCACCAAGCAGGCCCCAGAGGCAGGAGCTGGACAGAGCTTGGTCTGGAAGCTCTGTGGGTGGGAAGGGTCAGCTCTCTGCAGCCCAGAGCTTGGTCTGGTTGCTCTGTGGGTGGGAAGGGGCATCTCTCTGCAGCCCAGAGCTTGGTCTGGGAGCTCTGTGGGTGGGAAGGGGCAGCTCTCTGTAGCCCAGAGCTTGGTCTGGGAGCTCTGTGGGTGGGAAGAGGCAGCTCTCTGCAGCCCAGAGCTTGGTCTGGGAGCTCTGTGGGTGGGAAGGGGCATCTCTCTGCAGCCCAGAGCTTGGTCTGGGAGCTCTGTGGGTGGGAAGGGGCAGCTCTCTGCAGTCCACTGCTGTGTTGTCAAAGAGCTGGCCCTGGGCCTCCCCTCTGGATGGGAGAGGATGCACTCAGGGCCCTCTAACATTTCATCAGAAAAGTTTCTTTTTTAATTAAAGCCAAGTGTTGAGCATTCAGGTTCAGGAATCAATATTCTCATGTGAAGACAATATTCTTCTTGCCCTTGTTTGTGTCCCTCCATACCCTCTCACTGCACTGTTCTGGCTCATCCCACATTCGGGCTGAGACTGTAGCCCCTGCATGTCAGAGGGATCCTGCGGTGTGACCACAGAAATACCCAACCTGCTATTGTAACAATGTCCTTATTTTTGAACCAGTGGCATAATTTTTGAGTAGCTCTGGGACAGTGTGGTGAATGCCAGAATTACTCTCTCGAAAGACGGATATGGTTGATTCTTCCCATTCATCCTTTTGAATATTGTGACGTTGGCTCATTTTACCCTTTTACTTTGATGCTGTCAGGACTAGGGGGAATTTTGTATTCTAGAAAAGCAGAATAAAATGGAAATGGATAACTTGTAGGCATTGCTGGGTTGGATAGAAGGGCTTTTCAAGGACCATCAACATATGAATAGGATTACCTTGGATGCACTGGTGACCAGACATATTTTTGCCTTTGGCAGACAAGAGAGGAACCTCAGAAAAGAGCATGATTGATGCTCAGAACAAAAGAATTACTATGTCAGGAAACTTAGGAAATGTTTTGAATGTTGGAGAGAGAGCATTGAAATTATTGAAGAAAGGGATAAGGAGATAGGTGGTGTAAAAGCAGAGACATATTTTTAATTTTGTTTCTTTTTCCCTCCTTCTTATATTCTAATATAACATGCTCCAAAAGAGTAATAAATGTCAGGTTGTTTGCAAAAGTCTGCCTGGTGCCACTACATATTGCTGTTGCATTGATTTTGAAAGAAAGAATTCCTAAATGGAGGCATTTGAAGCAAGCCCGGGATCCTGGTGAAAAACGGGCTGTGAATTATAGCAAGAATTTATGGGAAGCAAAGATTGCCAAAGATTTAAAACTGAGATGGAGCCCCTGCCAGAGGAGGGACTGGCTGATGTCAAAAAGCACAATCTTCAAAATGAATTTTAGTGTGCTCTTAAAATTCTACCTCCTTTGACAGTAGCATTTAATTATTACCTTTAACTTGTGAACTAACCCTTGCACACTTATGATGAGATCTGCTAAACCCTGTGCTACACCAGAAGCCTCTAATCCTGACTGCATTCTCTTTCAAGAGGTTGTAATTCATCTTGAAATAACTCAAATGCAGTGTCACTCTTAGTGCAAAGCTCATGAGACAAGGGTGGCATATAACATCTTGTGCATGTAAGTAGGTTTAATGATTTCATGGTTTAGACTACTTCATTGAAGAAAAAGCATGGCTATTTTAAAATATATTTCACAGTGGGGTTATCTTTAAGACTTACTAACAAATGTCATATTAGCTTAAAAAAGCAAAAGTGAAATCACAAAACAAAAAAAATTACAAAAGTAGAAAGCTTTTTAACCTTAGTGAAAACTGAAGTCTTAAAATATTTTAATTAGCTTCTGTTATCTGCCTTTAATTTCTAAGTCCTGAACAGCATTATACTCAACCATACATAGGAACCTCATAGAGCAATTTATCCCATTATGAAATCCATAGCAAAAATAGACAGGATCTTCCTCTCCGGAGATGCTGCTCTCAACATTGACTATAAAGGGACTGTAAATGACCATCTAAAATTACACAACATATGAGCTGACAAATTTAGGTGACATGAATATGACAATGAATTCAGATGCTCAAATAAATATTCCTAATGGGCTTTAGGATCCCAATTTCTAGGAAAGTCAACAAGACTTACATGACAAATGTTTTCCAGATTAGACCTTTTTATACCTGACCTCAGCATATCAATCCTTCCCCATTTCTTCTCCACCATTAATGATGTAAACTACCTGGACCAGGACTGTTCCTTATTATATGGGCAACATATAAGGTAGCAACACTGACTTAGTTTTATTCTTGAAGAGCTGTTTATAATAAGGTTGATAAATTGAGTTAACAATCGAATGTATTATGTATTTTAATGTTATTTTTATTAGGTGCTGTACAATCTCCAATCTGCTATAGCACAGAAATGTGAAAAACTGAAGACAAGACTGGTTTTACTCTGGACTTGTAGAGCACAGAAATGGAATAGGTATGTATGGAGATGATTTCTAAACTGGCAAATATGCTAAGGGAAGGGTTCTACTCCACAGATTATTCTGAGTTTTTCTCATTCTCACTGAGTCCCACAAACATGGAATGAAAGCATTCTTCAGTGTATTTATAAAATATATTCTTATTTGAAAAATCAAGGACCTTTTCTTTTCAAATAGCAACATTTAAGACACCATTCACTGACACAGATCTGAGGGGTCTAGGTAAAGAATTAAGTTATGAATATGTTCAAGAGTCTTTACTCTGAAAACACTAACAGCCCTGAGCCAAGATGCAGAGTAAATATTGAAAATGTGCTTTCTATAATCTGTAGCCTCTAATACAGCAAAGAAAAGGCATTTCCTAGGCTTACTCTTACAGCCAGATATAGCTAGATATAAATCAGCAAGGTAATATGGCTTGTTTGTGCTACTTTTTGTAGCAGTGACTGATGTTTTATATCACACTGATCATTAAGCATCAGGTACCAGAGGTGGATCTCATAAAAAGAATAAGGATGTATTTTTCCTCCATGGAACAAATCCAGATAATTTTAAAATACCACGTGTTGCTCATACCTGCCATATGTAGTTTCATGACTGAGCAGAAGATGATATTTATAATTAGAGCTCAGAACAACATTTGTTTCCACCTTCTTTTGGGGATTTGAGCCCTGAATGACAAGGCTTTAGTTAAACCTCTCTGGGAGACTCCCTTTTGTCTCCTGAGCCACTTCTGACCTGTCACTTTAACTTCTTGCAGTCAAGAGTGATTTTCCCTTTTGCAAAACAGGCAGTTTTGGCAGCTGCTGCATACTTCATTCTCATACAGGTCTCTGACCATCACATTAATTTTAATTTTTTTTAAATATTTTTTTTTTAAAAATATTATTACTAGAAGATTAAAACAACAACAACAACAAAATTAGCTGTGTTCTGTTACATCCTACATCTAAATGATGTTTGTTGTCTCTGAGATCTCACATGCTTCGAAAGGCTAAAGCACTTCAACCAAGAGCAGTAGTGTCAATAACAGCTCACAAGAGCTCACCACAGACAAGATGCTGAAATCCAATCCATCCTTAGTTAGGCTTTCATGTTAGAGATTTCTGTGCTGCTCCTAACTCAGCTTTACTTTTGGCCCATGTAATCAGCTGCACACAGCATATTTGCTTCCCTTCTGGATTCCAGAAGTGATGATTTGGAGCTGGCTCGACATTAATGTACTGTAGGATCTTCCAGGTCGGTTCCCCTTAACTCAATGGATCCTTGCCAGCATGTGCTACAAATTCCCATACCATATGGAAGTTCATACTTGCCAGAGGTATTTTCTCTAATATGCCTGGGAGCCTTTTGTATTTCCAAGATTGTACAGGTCCTGCTCACGTGGAGTTAATAAATTCTAAGTAGAACAGATATGCATTGATCAGCAGGCTCTCTAAATAAATCCTCATGAACTTTGTCCTATTTTGCTACTAGGCTCAGTTTTTGGTGCAGTTACAATGCTACCCAGTAACCAAGATGTTTGTGTAATGTTAGATGGAAAACAGGAATTTACCTGTAAATAGTACTGGAACTTATTTCCCCTTTCTCTACTTCTTGGTTCTTCCTCACTAGGGAAGGCATCCTCCTTTCAGACGTGAAGCACTACAAGAACAGATCATAGGAAGCACAAATGTCAATGAGGAGAAAAAGTTCCCTTTTTACAGTCTTCAAATAGTCACTTCAGCTGTCTCAGACATCTATTTTAGCATTCACACCCTCATTCAGTCAACAGATAAATACAGGCAAAGGCATTCAGGGCAGTAGAATGTGAGTGAATGATAGTTGTCAGCCCAGTGACTGGACAGACAAGTGGATGTTTTGCAATTTCCCTCTCTGTCCCTCTCTAGTGTGGCTTTTTGTAGAAGAGTGGATGGAGTCAGCAAAGGATCATGTTGTAGTAAGGGTCTGGAATGTACCCAAACCCAAACCAGCTCCTGCCTGCACACTCCAGTGGAGTGTGAATTGTGCCTGAGCTTGGGAGACCTGAAAGCCTGAATCAATACATAACCATTTACTGTTCTCAGCATCGTGGTTGGTATCTGAGGTTGCCTCCTCATTTGTCCATTAGCACCAGGAGCATGTTCTTTGAGAGAATCTCTGATCATTTCCATCTACCTCATTTTGGTTGATGTCATTGTATCTCAGAGTGCAATAACTCTGTTTTAGTGGGATGAAACTAACTGGAAACTCATCTAATCATTTTTTTTAAATAAAAACTCAGACATTCAGTTTAGGGCACTGGTGTGTGGATATAGACTAGGCTGTACACCCCCCCATATACACATAACAGACACCAAACACACAACATCATTTCACACTTGTAGTAGGCTGTGCTTTTAACATATACATATGCAATACATCCTAGTAGGGATTAGGATATTGCCCCGTTTTCAAAACTTTTCCCCAGGTGTCCCTCATGAAAAGAGCTCCAGAACAGCTAAAATATAAACACAGATGTTTCAGTAAGATTTTGCTCTGCTGAGATCCCCTTTGTGTACCACATAACTTGTTTTTCAGAGGCTCTGCTGACATAGTCAGAGCCAAAAGCATAGCACTGTAACCCTAATACTTACCTTTCTGCCCAGTCCCAAAATTAATAGTCTGAGAGTTTCTGAGCTTCAATTTTTGGCTCAAGAAATGTTATAGGAAATATAAAAATCATTTCATCAAGTCCCCACTCCCCCTTTGATTTTTTAAGTGATCCATACATTTAGCTACACAGCCTTGCTGAGGGAAAAAGTGACTTTTGCCAACTCCATCTCTCTTTGGGACATTATTCTACTCACTTGATGACAGCCTTCAGAGTTTTTATCACTGTGCCATGGCTTACAATTTGCTTGTTGCGGGGGCAGCCACCCATCTGCTTTGCTATTGACACACAACTACACTTACTACAGGAAAAATGTAAAGCTGAATGTTCTACTGTGAAATGCCCTTTTCAGTAGTTGTAAGGTCATTGGACATAGAAGCAGCGAAACTGTCCCTTTTCTCCACATGTATGGCAAGATCTGCCAACTTGGGAAGAAGCTGGTAGTTCATAGAGGAACCACTGTTTCAGCCAAGCTGAGCAGACAGTCTGTTTCTGTGGAAAATAATTGATTTTTTTTCTTCCCTTTTTCTTCTAAGAAGCAAAACGTTTCTACTGTTTAGCCATGCAGGAACAAATAAAACCAGATTTCCCAGAAATTCGATCTTTTCAGTTAAGGAATCCACTGAATCTAAACCCTGCATTTTCCCAGTTTTGATACAGACTTTTCAACCTGATTATTCCAACTATTTTTTTGAAACACAGAGGAATTTAAAAACAAAACTTAATGTTTACTGCAATGATATTTTGAATGCTTATAAATGACAACTTTGTCTTAATATTTTAACATATCTATTAGATGTACTCTCCAGTCCTGTCTTTTACAAAAACTCATGTTGACCTGCAACACAAGGTCTAAGATTGCTTAGCACGTGTAAAGATCTTGGAAATACAGGGATATTTTTGTTCATGCTTCTCAGTTCCAACTTCTGGCTGGAGAGGGTCACCTAGAAGTCAGCAACACCTTGGAGTTTCTTGGCTCTTGGTAAAGGTCATTGACTTGTCTAAAGACATGCAAGTTTCTGGGGAGAGAACCCAGATCTTTGGGACTGAACAAGGATTTCCACCACAAGCTGAAATAATACTGAATGTCACTGATGTGTTCATTCCTAACAAAGGCAATACAAAATGCAAGTTGTTGAGAGTAGGGATGATAATGTTTACTGTGGCAGTTATTTTACTACAGATAAGTTAAATTATGCAGAAAATAAGAGTAAATTAAATAGTAGATAGCTTTTTCATATGGCATGGAAAGGTTTGATTCATTCAACAATCTGAACTATTACTTTCATAATAAGTATATATGCAATGTAGTGTATATGTCACATTCTGTACTATCAAGCATGTTATTTAATATATCAGCAATTCTTTTAAGGATGACAAGAAATTCTTACAAGGCTAAGAACTCCAGAGCCTGCAACGCTTTGGATATTAACCAACACCTTCATCTCAATGTGCACTGCGATGGCTTTGCCTTTGAAATTGATATTCTCTTCAAAGAAAAAAGAAAAGGTGCTTAAAATGTTTTCTTCCTCTCAGCTCAGAGCTATATTTTGAAATTCATGTTTGAGCAAAGAGAGTGTTCTAAATTGTAAGCTGTTAACATAAATACTGCATGGTGTCGGTGTAAAACAGGTGCCCACCGCATGCAGGACTCTGTTTCTGTTTATGCCTGATCTCTTGAACATCAAAAGTCTCTGTTGTGGAACAGGTTTTATAAAGGAGAGCTGGAAGATTCAATTAAAATTGTGAAGCATAATGGCAATACACAATTATATCTCAGAGGCTGAAAAATCTTTTTTTCTCTCACCCTCTCATTTTTATCTGAATGTATCATTATCATCTATAAAGAGCTGCAATTTTTGAAGCAATGTCTGATTTTTGATGCCTGCCTTTATTTCTTTATTCTCTATTACATTTCAGAAATTCAGACTGGCTGCTCATGTTTTCTGAGCCTCACTTTCTGTCTCCAGATACAAAATAAGTTGTTATAATAAGCTTCTTGGCAAGAAGGAAACCTCACAAAGCTTTAGCCTCACTTTTCTATTCTCCTGACAACAGTTTAGCATTGCTCAGATTCTGCAGAGAGCTTAAAAGACATGGAAAATGTAAAAGAAGCTGTGGCTCTGTGTTACAACTAAGAAACATGGATTTCTCCCTTGCTGAAAGTTGTGCTGTGGATTGTTCCATAATGTGTCTGAGGCAAAACTCTGTGCCTGTCTTGTGACCTACTGTTAGAGGACAAAAGGAGGACTTGGATCCCCCACCAATACCTTCAGAGCTGGAACCCAGTGAACTCTTACTTTCTTTAAGAAACCCTGCTCTGTGTGACTCTCTGAAAGTGTTTTGGATATAAACTGGAACTGGGCTAATTTAGATGACCATGTCTGCCTGGAGAGTAGGTAGCACAGCCTCAGTTTTTCAAAGTCTAAGTGCTCCAGCACAGCACTCTCCCCTCAAATTATCCCTGGTAAACCAGTTACAAATTTCCCTTTCTGCTGGGTCTGTGAAGCTCATACAGTTGCAGAAAAACTGTTGTGCTCTCATTCCCTGAAAGGAAAATTGTGAGATAATAACCAGTGTCTGTAACCTACAAATATTTGAAGGTGAAAAAAAATGTATCATTTATATCTATGAAATGATTGTGTTTGTTCTGCAACATTTGTTAAACCTTTCCATGGCTATTTTTTCCCAGTTTACAATAAACTGAGATTAATCTTTTTTTTTTTACCATTCTAGTCATGTAAATTCAAATTAAAACCTGGTAAACATACACCTTAATGCCTTTCTCAAAAAGTCAGTAAGCAGATTTTCACCTGTTACACAATTATTGTGTTATAAAACCATAATAAACGAATGGGATCATTGTCAGTACTTCACAGACCACTGAAGATTCACTGGTTCTCCAGTGAATAGCTTGTCAAACAGCACCTAATATCTTCTAATTAAAAATAACTATCTATGCCCTTACACCACAAAAAAATACATCATGAAATATTAACTTCAGGGTATATCCAGATGCTTCTCTTAAAAGCAAGGAGATAATAAACCCAAACAGTGTTTTCTGGGCTAGGATTGAAAGAAATGATGGGAATTTTTCAACCCAAATCTGTGGACTGAAAAAAGCACTGAAACAAATCACAGCCTGATTCCCTTGTTCAAAAGTGGCTTCTTCCATTACACTGCTAAACTCTTTGTTTGCTACTGTAAATCTAAAGATTTTCTGTCTTCACTGGCTCTAGCAGGAATTAGAGGCATAACCTTTCAACTGTTCTTTACGGTTACAGAAAGTTACAAAGGGGGACAAGTCATAGTCACTTCCAAAATAATGAGAAATCGAGGTTATTTTTGGATTATATTCACATGAGAACACTTTGACAGTTTTGTATGCTGTAAATGTAAACTTCTCTCAATTCCAGCTCTTGAGCATGAGAAGGATTACTGCTATTAACTGCATTAATACAAGCATTAAAACATCAGCTGGTAATTTATCCCCATAGTCTATCAAGAGCTATATTGCAGTTCAGTAAATACAGTTTGATTATCCAGAGCAAGAAAAATAGGGCTGGGAAAAGGTGGAACTCTTTGAAGCAGGAGAAGATACCAAAAAGATTGGAGAAGAAGGAGAAAATGGAAGATTCATTCCTACCTGGAAAAAGAGAAAGTCACAGATGGCTGAAAAGTCAGGGTAAGTGCACTTGTCACTTGGCTCCAAGAATGTGTTAATTCAGTTTATTGTACTAAGGAAACTTGGATGGAATGCAAGGATCCAAAAATCCTATGTTGAAATTTCAGGAATGTTAGGCAAAATGGGGATCCATGGCTTTGGAACCACCTAAACCACCCCCCACCCCCAACGTGCATTTTTCATTATTATTACTAGAGTTAGTTTTCTGTTTTGGAGCATACTAATAATGAATATTTCATGGCCACTATTTAGAAAATACTCAGTGTTTTTTACTAGCAGAGAACAAGATAAAATGATATGAGTTCTAATAGTCAACTAGTGAGAAAATTACAAGACTGGAGATAAAATCAGAAGATTGATGATCCCATGAAAGGGAAATTCTTTTAGGAATTTTAATAATTAGAAAGCAGTCGGATGTGTGCATGTATTCCTTTTTGCCATAGTCAACCCAAATCTAGCATGACTGATTACTTACTGCATTCAAACATTATAACTAACAACACTGGGGACCAAAGAGGGATGAATTATTCAAGTTAAAATTGTATAAATAGACACTTGAAGACATTGTTTTTTTCATATCTTTCTCTAAAGTAGCAATTCCTTTCATTTGCAGTACTCTGTAAAAGATAAAAAATCAGTAGGAAAAGGAAAAAGAAATCCAACTCACTAAGAATAATAAGGGAAATCAACCTAATGCAAGAAAAAAACCCCAACACTTTATCATTTATGTAGGAATTTTCCAGTGTGCTTAATTAAATGCATTCATAAAGAATATTTTAAAGCAATTTAGCTACTGTGCAGCTTTGCAACTTTACAGTGCCAACCCAGTGAGAGAGCCTCGAACTCAACTCTGGTAAGTGCCTACTGCTTACTTGTACCCCAGTTTCAATGAAGTTGAGTTAAATATTCCCTCTAGAACAAATTAAGAGCACAGAATGTTTCAAACCTTCCACTAAAGCCTTGGGAATTTTAACAGAAAGCCTGTTATATTTGTGGGCTGAATTGCCAACAAAGATGCTCTGTTCTTTTTTTCTTCACAGAGACTATAAACACTCAGAGTAATATTAGGTTCTTTCCTAAAACACAGCAATAAGTAGCCAAACATTAGTACTCCTGTGGTGCCACACTGATGATGATAAAGATGTAGAACTAATTTCAGTGTGTATGGAATTCTTCAGCAATCCCACCATTTCAATTATTTTGAAGCAATTTCTATTTCAAACCCATGCAGTTTGGGGTTGGAGCAACAATAGGACCCTTCTGTGGCACTCTCACAGCAGAAAGAGATCTCTTTGCCACAAGTAGCTCTACTGTTCAATATTTACACAGAACAGTATTAGTATAGTGTGGTGTTAAACAGATCTCTTTCTACCATCAGCCAGTATAAAAGCTTTATTCTTTAAAACCAGTTGATTAAAATCTGTCTGCATTTGTAGAAAGTAAAATATATATGAATTGATTTTGCTCTAGCTCGCTCAATTATCATTATTTGCAAATCAATACATAAAATGTAATAATATGTTTTTAAAGCCAAATAAATATTTAATATTTGCCTTTCCCAGGGAGAATTGCCCAGCAACAGAACTGCTTATTTCTACTTTTAAAAGGAGACACCGTTGCCTCATAAAATGAAACCTAAATATTAATCACATGCCTTGAGTGGTCAGCATCCACGTTTCTACAGCCTGGGATGGCACTAAGCTCACTGCAGCTAATTTAAATTATTTTACTTAATCTTTATCAACAACTGTTACCATTTCCACTTACTGATAGAAGTCAGCCTCTGGCTTACCCAGACAAGTGCATTTAGACTTGCCAACTCAAGGAGCTGCATGAGTCCTATACTCCAGAAATTTATTTTTATATATATCCCATAGTCCAGAGCTATAGGATTATTAGATAAATGGTGTTCACTTTCCCTGCTAGGAAACACAAATTGTTGGTGATCAAAGTGGCTTGAAACAGGCTGAGTTATGTTGTGAGCTGGGATTCAACCATCGTGTTTAATTAATTAGTGGGTTTTACTTCAAGTAACTACAGCACATGTGCAGGATTAGCAGTAAGACACATATCCACACCCAGCCAGGTCCTTAGCCTACAGAGTTACAGAGCTGCTGACTTTTAAACAGAGATGATACAGAGGGCAAAGAAAATGAGAGAAAGTACTGAGGCTGTCACAGGGCAGCTCAGGTAAAATTAAGCACCAGGCTCTCTCAAGATTTCCCAGCCTACCTTGCAAGAAAGAATGAAATTACAAATACATTTTCTAGTCATCTGAAAGGTAATGTTCCTTGTCCTTGCGCTTTTTGACTTCTGGTAAAATATATCCTTTACTATATATTGGAAATAATACTATTTGAACCCCATATCTTCATTCAACACAAATCTACATCATGCTGGATGGGGCAAACAACAATGACAAGCACATAGATTATGACTAAGTGTGTGCTATGAAGTGTGAATTCCAGGGTTCAAGCTGGGCAATAAAGTTTTGCCGCCTCAGTCCCAAGTAACATAAAGTGCTTGAGTCCAATTCCAGTGGCATTCATGGACACTGATGCTAAATCAGGCCCTCCTCTCTCCTGCATTATGTGTCTGAAAAAACACTGATGTGTCCTGATCAGCCACAAAATTAAGAGCGCTTCTTCCACTTCTGCAGTCATTGACTGGACAGTTGAGCATTTGACAAGGGAAGACACTGATGTGAGGATAAAGTGAAGTTCTTCTTTTGCCCCAACATGGGTGAATGCACCCAATCTCACAGAATTTTAAGAGTAATGAAGTTCCTGCTGTTGTTCCCAAACCCAGGTTCATAAATCATTTTTGCAGCAGCTCAGAGTTACAACTTAGAAACCAGTCTCATTCTTATCTAGCAGAAAATCTTGTCTCCTCCTACATATCCCTGGCATGATTGGTGGCTGAGGAAGGCCACAGAATGGCAATAAAACATGATTCCTGCTGGGAATCCCCTGACACCTTGTTTTTGAAGCTCTCTGGTACCTCTGCAGTGAGCACAGCCACTGAACACAGTGTTCTTGCTTTGCTGGGAATGCAGATCCCTGTGCACTCAAGTGTGCCACGTCAGAGCCCAATTCCTCAGGCTGAGCAATGGCACGCTGCAAGGGAATGCAGACTCTGAACCTGTATTAATACACTGCCTCATCTCATTTTACTTTTCCTGGGGCTATTTCCAATAGAATTGAGTTACAATGAAATTCTGCTCTGAGTAGTTTCAATATTCTGGCTTCCCTATTGCACAAAATCCAGATGAAATGGTTGGTAGTTTCAAAAAAGCCAAGTGAATGTTGAACAAGTGGTTCTTCATTGTTATCAAGTACAAACCCATCAGACCATATTCAAACTTCAGAGGGTTTTCCAACTGCTGTCCAATCCAGAAAGTGGCTGGTTTATTTTGTTTTGTGCTACTCAAGTTGCTTGTGCTTGTTCTCCCATTTATCTCTTATATTTAATTGTCCTGCTTCACTGTGTTCCCTATTGCATCAAGTCATTTGAAATGACTGTGGCAACTGTTGGCAAGTTTCTACTACATTTACAAGAAAAAGAAGCAAACCCTGAGCAATCCACAACTGGAAAAAGTAATTACACAACCAGTTCACTCAAGTCAATAAGGCCATTCTTGATGTGAAGTGTTACTTAGGATTAGAGGGGGCAGATGTCTGCTTTAAGTCACAGTCTCCCTTTAAATGTTGAGCAAGAACATTAAATACTGTAAATGTTAGACTTGAATTTATCATGGGTTTATTGTGGGATCTCTGATACTTTTACAATGGTAGCATCACAACAATATACATAGTATATAGAGTACTAAAGCCACAAGGCTGCAAATGGCAACTGGCTCATAAATAATATATATGTTTCATATATACATGTATACAATTATTTAGTCTTAAAAATTTCAGCAAGATGCTGATAATTAGGTGCAATAGCTGAAAATATGTCCCTACCCACCGTGACCAAGCACAGCTGTAAGTGATATATTTGAAAACACCAAGCCAGGGATGTGTAGACAAATTCCAGCAGGAACTCCCCTCCGGTGGAGCCTGCAGGGCTCGATGCCTTGGTGGGGTGAGATGGCAGGGTGCTGGGGGTAAAGGCCAGGTTTGCAGTGGCACGTTTATTGCAGTGTAGTTAAGGGCCACAAGATGGCACATACATCCCAGCCTAATAAATTTTTAGACTATATACTTAACACAAATTCATTAAATGGCAACTACTGATATACACCAACGCATTTATGTTTAGGAGAACTGTGTAATTAGGCACAATCATGAGCCTGTTGTAGGCATTTGTATAGTAACTAAAAAGAAACAAACAATTTGCTGTTATAAATGTTTATATATGATAACTAGGGCAATTAAGATGTGCATGGTTACATCATGCTAATGGAGATTTTTAATTCTCTTGAGCTTTGTTCTTTAAGTTTCTTTTGTCTGTCAAGAAATCAACAGCAGTATCTGTGGCATAGCAAAGCAGCCCACTGATGATGGGAACTTCCCAGCTGCCACGTGCATCTGTGTAGACATGCACAGAATGAGTAAAATGTTCTCAGTCTGGATGCTGGTTTCCTTTACAAAACCCTCTGTGACACTGGAATTACTCTAGTGCAAGACCTCCAACCAGGGGCCATGTACCATGTCTGGGTGTGCAGTCCAGATCAGGCTCCAAAGACCAGCAGTGCTACTCAGGTTTCTCTACTGGCTAGTTTACTTTTTCCTCTAGTCAATCTTTGCAAAGCTATAGGAGGTTAGAACTAGAATAAAGTGTATCTTTTCATTGACATATCCTGATTTCTGAACCCTGGCTCCCTAGGACATTTGCCCTATACTAGGCAAAGACTGCTAAGCCCTAGAAAGAGCTTTTGTTGGTGCAAATTAAATTTCTACCTCTCATACAAATTTAATTCACCAAAACAAAAATACCTCTCATACATAATTAATTTACCAAGCTAACCTGTAATAAGCTAAATCTCCTGAATTAAACTATTTAAACCATTTTGTGCTGGCAGTGTTCCACTACTCCAAGAAGTTCAGAAAGCTGAAATGTTTGACTGACATAAACTGGCAGAAGATGTTTTAAAGTTCAAGTTTTTGGCTGCCACTCCCCTAAGAAGACAACTCTACTTGTTCTTCAGTCTTGATTGCTTCAAATGTCAATCAGCAGAGAGCACTTAGATCAGGGTAACTTTGGGAGTGTGCGTAGGGGTTCTGGCTGTGTGATGTGCAGGAAAGGAAGAAAAAATGTGGGCTTTTCCCCATGGTGACTTAGAGTTAATTAGTCAAGCAGATGTGAAGAAGAGTAAGGGAAGAAGAATAAGCGAAACAGTAAAGGAAGAGAAAAAAAAGTACTGACAGATATACACACAGTATAACAAAAGAGCTAAAATAGCCTTTTATTTAAGTCTTAGAAAGAATTAATAGATTCCAGTTGCTGTAGAATAAAAAGCTATTCAACTGTCATTCCAGGCTTGATTTTAGTGATTGTTTGGCCAGCTGTTTTTGCTGTTGTCTACAGACTTAGGCAATAGGAAACTGGAAATTTTGGCCATCCAGACATCTGACCACATGTTTTATATTCTGTAATAAATCTGGGTGTAAATAACTCTGAAAGTTGGCTGACAAACTGTACCTGACTTTGCATCACAACTATGAACAGTTGACATAATTGTCAAGATGTAACCAACATCACTTGAATTACTCTTAAAACATACAAAAATATTTCACATATATGTGTCGAGGCAAAGCCCTGCCTGGTTTCAAGGGTCATTCCAAACTCCTTATATGGGCTTACAAAAAATCAATGCTCTCCTCGCTTTGTCCTACAAAAACTTAGAGGTAGCACTAAATTCCAGCTAGGTAGTAAATACTAATGTTTGTGTAAATGTTTTGTACTTTCTGGGAGTTTGCTCCTGAAAGCACACTTCCCACTGACTTCAACAGTAGTGAGGTCAGTGTGGGGAAGTATAAACCAAAGTTTTCTACTCTCATATACTCCCCTTTATACATAAATGCATACACACATAACATTCATACATACATACATACATACATACATACATACAGTGTTTTCATGACTTCAACAATGAGGCATTTAATTAGTAAAAATCCTCAGTACAGTTATAAAGGGTAAGGTGTTTGGTCCGTGGGCTGCTTGCTTGTTTTGGGTATTCAAGACAAATTTCTCTGTACATTTGATGCTCTGTACGTATGATACTCTGTATCTTAAAATTCTAGGTTTGGCTTTCTTTTCAGGGGAATCTTTTAGATCTCAAGGAATCCTAATTTTATTAACAATAACTGTAATTACTGGTAATAACTGTAATTTGGTAAGAACACAACATCTGTTTTCCACTAAGTGACATGGTTCTGAAGTATTTGTATAGATCTGACCAACCCAATGTAGTACAAACTTGTTGCATCATCTTTCTCTGGGCATCCAGCTACAGAATTCTGTAGATGTTCTTTTTATCTTACAAGTTAATAACAAGAAATATAGGCTAGCTGTGTCTAAAATGAGCTCTAGTAATTAAGAAATGATCTATGCAAATTTAAGAGTTCCCCATGAGGTACTCATACAAATACACTGAGATTTTCTCAGAAATAAGTAATGTGCTTGTACATGTTCCAAGTTTCTTAATTCCTCATTGTTTCAGTTTAAAGGAACCTAAAACTGTGACTGACTCTGTGTGTGTGTGTGTGTGGTGCACTATGGAACTACAACATTCCAGAAAGTTCAGGGAAGAAGAAAAAACTGTGGCTCTTGTTCACTGCCTTGCGTGAACTGGTCACACAGGTTCAACTTAATGGAAGAGTTTCACAGGGTTAATGATGTCCCATCAGAATCAAATGGACTTAGGCAGACACCTAAATCTAGGCCAAGCCTTCTGGTTTTCATTAGGTATTCTGAGGCAGAAAAGGTGTGCCTGCAGTCCTTGCCTGTGTCCTCGGGTTGCCTTCAATCTCACTGCCTCAGCAGGACAATGACATCCCTCCTACTCACAGGGACAACACGTTTGGTACATTAGTTAAGTAGCACAGGGACACTGTTACTGTCATTGCTCATTTGCTGCCTCATTTGGGTAGAGGAACTGACTGTACTCATATGCCACCTACACCCGTGAGAAAGGTAGACTCCCAGTGCAGCTCAATCAGCTTCCACTGCATTCTGCTAAACCAGACTGAGGGAGAAAACCTTTACTTTAGAAATCATAGAATCAGGGAGTCATTTAGGTTGGGAAAGACCTTAAAGGTCATCCAGTCCAACCGTAAGCTGGGCTTCAATGGGCTAGATTTACTGCACAGATGCAGTAAATGCCTGCATGTAGCCTCATAAGACTAAAAATATTGACTTTCATGTAACCTCTTTAAGAATCCTTTATGTGGAAGAAAAGCCATCATCAGCCCATAAGCTTGCACAACCACAAGATCTAAGAATAGTCCAGAAAACATAATTTCTACTGAGTTGTTTTTTTTTTTTTGTTTGTTTGTTTTTCTTTTTGGTTCTTAAGATCCCAGAAGAGTTACAAGCTCTTATGAAGCAGACAGGAAAAAAAAGCCTCTGCAGTTTCAGTTGTCACTACCACTTAGATTTTTATCATGTCCCTTTTGCTGTAGGTTTGTTATTTTCCACAGCTTTTGGGTAGGAGAAAGTATCAGCTTTGATGGAAAAAATCGGTCTTTTTAAAATTTAGTTTACCTCTAACTGCAAGATTTTGCTCCAAGGCAGGTAAGGAACACACACACACATCCTGCTGCATTGGCAAAGAGCTGTAACCTCCAGTAAAGTCTTATCAGCCACTTCTGCCTGCAAACATCTCTTTGTGGATTGAAAGTAGGCTGCAGGTGGCTCAGCCTTACCTCTAGGTATACAGTTGAGGAAAGGATTCAAGTAGCTTTCTCCTTTCTGCTCCCCAACTGGAGTCAGCACAGAGTCTAATCCTCATGAAAGAAGAATTCTGAGAAGCCTAACTAGCCACCTGAAAGGTTTGATATCTGCCCCCACTGCAGTGGGATCAGTGCTTTCTTCTAAGAAAAAGAATTAACACTGAGAGAATTTGCTGTGCTTGTTGTAGTGGTGGGATGAGTAGAGAATTGGGTTGTTCCCAAGGTTGGTGGGTTTTGCTCCAAAAATCTGCTGCAACACAGTGACTCTGCACTGCTCCTACTGCAGGGCTGTAGCTTAACACTACACTGTAGCCTGAAATCTGTTTCTTGCCAGTTAACCCTACAATTCATATTTGTTCAAAAGTCAAAGCAAGTTTTGCTCAGCAGCCAGCTGAAACCTGGGTCTAGTTTAAAAAAAAAATCAATTTGAAGCATTTATGCTTCATAAATCACCATCAGCTGATACATACTGGAGAATACACTGCAAGCAGATAGCTGCAGCATAACAAATTTTGTTTAATTCCTAATTTATAACTAGTATTTTTTATTAGTTCTGCTGGTATAGTAGCTTGCTCTCAAGCACTAATTCAAAGTCCCCTCTCCTGTAGCAGGATGTAACGGAGATACTGTAGCAAAGTCAAAGGGGCTGAAGGATCCACAGGCTAATGCAACACAGTTGAAAAGAGATACACAATTCTGGGAGGAAAATGAAAAGGAGAAAAAGATGTGTGACTGGAAACTGTTTCTCCTTTAAACATGATTGTGTTCAAGCAAACACTCCTTAACCCACTTGTGTCACCTGCCTCCTCCAGGTTTTTGTGGAACCAGAAACAGCAGAAATTTTGCCAGCACTGATAGTCCCTGAAGATCTTTGTTTCCTGACCACCTTGATTCTCCAGCATTGTGAGATGATTCCTGTAAGGAAGGACGATTCACAAAATCAAAGACTTTTCCTGAGCACACTAAATGACAATGTACACACACATTCAGTCATTGGGGACACAAACCAGAGGAAGTACAAATATTTGACAACAGAAGACTAAAGGATTGAGTGTCCTCAAAAGAAAGAGACATGTCTTTTACCAGCAACAGCAGCTTAATATGAAGATGTTGCATTTTAGCTTTGTTTCCTGAAACAGAATCACATTTTTTAAAAAATGAATATAAATAGTTGGCCAAGGTCTATCTTGAAAATTAGCAAAATTACACTTACAAGGTAGAAAGATCTCATGTGAGTAACTAACATTTTAAGTTCTATCTCAAATGCTCGAGGATTTGGTCAATCTTCTTGCAGCAAACCTAGCACTGGTGTGGTTATCCGTGGATGAGGTTAGTACGTAAGTTTATGCCTCTCTTCTTCCACAGACATGGTCAATACAAGTTTTACTAAATGATAGTTAATTCAGAGTTCAAAGCTTCCATCGGATGCATGGTGGATATATTAAGCAGATAGGTTTAATAAAGCCTCTCTGGCATTAATTCTCTAGCAATAATCATGTAGTAAAGTGAATTGGATCCCTACTGCAATAGAGATGGTTGTTCTGTAGCTATGTGCAGTGTTAATAGCTATGAACACTTTCCTGAAGGACATGCTTTCAAAGGCCTCAAGAAAGTAGATAATTAAATACATTTAAATGTGAATTACTTTGCTACATTTCATGGCTTAAGGCCGAACTTCTCTTACAATGAAGATGTTCAGGATTCAATCCCTCCGTGCAGTTAAATGAACTGTGAGAAACTAGGCTAAGGCAATACAAGGATTAGGGTGTCTCAGAGCTTGCTGTTGGGAAGAATGGAGGGTGGATTGGAGGAGTCACAGGAGTAAGCCAAGGCCATGGTTGTTTCCTACCGTTCTCCCACCCCAGCAACCTGCAGTCCCACATAACCACCCCTCAGGACCCAGCTCTGGGAAGGGGCAGGTGCTCAAGGAACGCTCCTTGAGGCTGCAGCACTACGTATGGGGCAGAAGCTGAAGCAAGAGTGACATGCCGGGTTATTTGCACTAACAAGCAGTAGAATTTAAAACGGCACAAATGTCTAAATGAGAGGAAAGCCGGTTACATAGATTCTGCAGAAACTATTCAAACAGCGTTAATCCTTTATGCACAGATTAAGTAAACCAAGCTCGGTCCGTGCATGGGTGCTGTGGTAAGTAATTGCCCGTGGCACAAACGACCAGCAGCACAAGACCTTTACAACTTTATTTTTTCAGTCTCCATCTTTTGGGGAGCGCCGTGTTCCATCACGAGTCGGAGGTGGACACGGCACCGCCGGCCCAGCTCCTCAGCCCGGGAGGTCTGAAATCCAGCACGCTGCGGGGCCGTGCCGTGAGGGAACTCCCGGGCATTCAACGGGCTCCTTCGTTCCAGCTGAGGTCGGGGGAGCGTTGCTCTGAACGAGGCACAAGTGCTCCCCACGTACCTTCGCGCCCAAAGGGCCCCGGGGGCGGCCGGGCCACCTCCTCAGCGTTAGGCGGGAACAACAGCCCGAGGCTGCCTGGCAGCTGCGCCCGGGCCGGACGGCTCGCCAGCGCCGCGGGGGCGGGGAGAGGAAGGGAGGGGAAACCCCCAGGATCTCCCGGCCCCCGCGCAGGGAGACACCGCGTTAGTCATCGAGACCCTCCCCCCTCTGTGCCGGCGCTCGGCTCCGCCGCGGTAGCGACTTGTGTCAGCCGGGCGGCAGCGCCGCTCCTCGCTCCGTGCCGCCGACGGGACGCGGCGTCTNGACGGGGCGCGGCGGCCCCGGGAGGCGCGGGCAGCCGCGGAGACTGAGCGGGAAGGGCGAGGCCCGGGCTGCACCTCACGGGGCTCCGCGCCGCGGCCGCCCTCCGTCGGGGCTGCGGGGCGGGCTGCCGGCGGGCGGCGTGAGGCGCCTGAGCCGCTCCGGGTGCCCCCGCCCCGAGCGGGGAATGAGAGGCGGCGCCGCGGGGCTGCCGGAGCCCGCCGGGACCCACCATGCGGGAGCTGGCGATCGAGATCGGCATACGGGTCCTGCTCTTCGGGGTCTTCGTGTGAGTACCCGCCGGGCAGCGCTGCGGGGAGGAACGGGGAGGGCGGCGGGGTGGGGGGACACACGGCACCAGCGGCTCCGAGGCTGCCTCAAC
>VXBZ01011756.1:452948-545256 GCA_013399135.1 Heliornis fulica | reverse complement strand
GAGACCCCCCCCACCCCCGGGCTGCCGCCGGCCACCTCGGGAGCCCTGAACGACGGGGAGCTGCCGCCGTTCCCCCGTCCGGGACTCGGAGGAGGATTTCTGACCCGGCGTGAGCCGTTGCAGGAGCAGCGGGGAGCCCGCTCAGCCCCGGGGGTTTTGCCGAAGACATGCGGGAAAATTTTTGCCGGAGAAACTCCCGTTTGTGAGAAAAAAACAAACACCTAAAACCAACACACCTACACCTCCCGCTTCTGTTTTCCTTTGGAGGTTTACGGTTGTGGCTGTGAGGTCCCTGGCTGCACCCCAGGAGCTGGTTCGCAGCAGCGAGAGCCCGCAGGGAGCGAGCCCCGGGGCGGACACCCGCGGCCGGGGGCTGCCGGCGCTGAGGACGGACCTCGGGCTGCCCGGGAGGTGCCGTGAGTTGCAGTTCCGAGCTGCATATCGGCTGCTGTGTAGGAAGGAAAGTCATCCGCATCTGGTTGCTGAAAGATGGGCTACTGTCGCTGAAGGAGCTCCCTTTCCTTTGGTCTTCTGTAGGAGAAAGCAGTTAGGTGTTGTTTTGCGCTGTATACTGCGGACAGGCTCCCCCTTCTCAGGGCTGCACCTCTTCTTTCTGGTAGTTGGTGTTCTCTATGCATCGGAACAATGAAAAGTTACAGTCTTCATATAAGTTTGCATTTCAGTTGCTTAAAGATGAGTAGACTCAATCTTTGTCATCTCTGAAGCATCACAGAAACTAGATCAGATTTTGCTTCTGTTTACTTGTTTGTCTGTTTAACCAGGAATCCTGCTGGTCACAGGTGCAGGCAGCACTGCTATACAGAGCATCTGTTAAGCTCTGCTAGTGACTTAGGCTGGTGATACTGGAATGCTTTGGTACAGTCCCTCCTGAACCTCTCACTGTTAATATTTGAATAACTTGATCAGTTTACAGGTATTTGAGTCTTTTGTCAGTGCTCATTTCTCTTGTATATTTATGTCAAATATCCAGCACCCTGAGTAAGTGTTGTCCTCTTCCTTTTAGGATAGACTTTGGTACCTTCAAAAACCTGTATGGTACCTTTGATGTCTTTCACTTCAGTTGTCTTACTTTGAAAGTAGACCTGTTCCTACCAGCAGAAGTCCTTTCTGAAATATGTGGAATTACAGGGTGAGCAAGGACCTCACAAACTGATGCTACACCAGAATCTTTCCCTTTGTTACAATTACATATGTAATTCATTGCTCACACCATCCCGTTAGAGATGTTCTTATAGCTTATTACCATGGTATGTAAAACGTGCCCCGTTATAAGTAGTGATCTCTAGGTTATGCTTGCCTTCTGTCTTCACTTCCTCTCTAAAACATTCTGTGTTTTTAACTATTGTTTGTGCTGGTTCTGTTCTTTACATGGTTAAGTGAGGTACTTTTTGGTAGAAGCACCATAATGCCAAATGGCAAATGGCTACAGAAGTGCTTCTCGCATTTTTCATATGGCTCAGCTTCTTCCTTCTTAGAATTCTGAGGATTAATTCTGACATGAGAAGATGTCATTGGGAGCTTTCACTGACACCTAAAAGTATCAAACATGTAGTATTCTGAATTCACATCCAGGCTGGTGTTTAGCTTTATGAAGAACTTTACTATGTAATGGCTGCAAAAATATAATCTCTAGCTAGACAAGAAGAATGGCTTTTATATTCGGGTTATCTTAAAACCAAAGTAATCTTTTGCTATTGAAAGAGCATTCAATATCTCTCTCAGCTTTCCAACTCATATTTTGTAACTTTAGTGATATGTGAGTTTAGATACTGTGTTTCCTGTGGTTTTGTAGACAGCCAGGGCCAGGAATTTCATGGAGGGTCAACTTCATTGAAATAGCTCTTCAAGTATGACCAATTACTGGTGAATTTGGAACCCCTGGGACTGGAGTCGAGGCAGCAGCTATGTAAGCTCTACTGCAGAAGCTATTTCTAGGATTGAAAAGGCTCATATTGCTCCCATCTCCCTTGAAAAGGAATGCTGTTAACATCAGTGAGTGGAGTCTAGGTCTGAGATCATCTTTGTTGTGAATGCCAGCTGGGACATGGGTATTTGTTCACCAGCAATCAAACTGAAAAGTATTAGTTCATACTGAAAAGGTGCTGATGACTTTGGGTCACTACTAACCTTTGTGGTGCTAGAAACCTGACCTTGAAGATAATGGTTCCGTAGTCATTTGCCAATTGTGAACCATCTGTGCCTCCCAGATGTCTTTTTAGTTTCATCCTACTAATTAATATCAGTCAGAGTAATATACTGGCATATTTTGTACCATGAAATGCAATAGAAAAAGCTATATATTCCATGTTGTGGTTGTGTTTGGTGATGAATGTCATTTCATAAAAATGGAGGTGTGAAAACTTATGCTGAAATTGAATGTATTGCCAGTTTGACTGTATTCTACAGCAACAGCAGCCACATTCTCTGTACTTCAGACTGGCAACCTTCTTTCCCCCACTTGCCATAATTATAAACTTTAGTCACTCCACCAAAGGCAAAAATCTATTCTTGTTATCTAAGTTATCTTCTATCATGCAAATGTACACCATTCCAAGTGAGAGGCAGTTTTTGAGGGTTGTGTGTTGGTTGGGATGAATTCAGGAGACAATCAGCTAGGATAATGATACCTTCTTCAGTTCTAGATCTTGTGTTCTTAGGAATTGCAAACCGTTCACTTAGCAATTGAAGATGGCTTAGGTATTGAAATTAAGCAACTCAGGCTTCCCTGCCTTTACTAAGATCTGTGCTGAAGGGCATTTTAACCCTCAGGATTTTCTACTATTGAAGAGGGATTAGTTAGGAGAGATTTATCAGAACTACAGCTGCCTGAAATTCAGAAGATGGCGTTTAAAAAAAAAAACAAACAACAAAAACAACCCAACCAACGAACCAACGGCCAACTGAACACAACTGGTTGCAGTCAACATCATCCTTGATGCACATTTTACAGGGAAGATAAATAGATATTCTTTGAGTACCTCTGCTGAAAATAGTTCTCAGGTCACCCAAACTAAGAATAGTGATGTTTCTGTTCTGCCCTACAGCTTTTCCCAGTACCCTAACATAAACAAATTAATTTCAAAATTATTTTCAAAATATTTAGCCTTACACTTTTTGACTGGGTTGAAACGGTGCTAATGAGTGTAGATGGTTTGCTACTTACTAGGCAAAGAAAATTCTCGCATTATAATTTTTCCATTACATTAGAATTACATTATACAGTTTCAAACATTTTTTTAATTAAACCTTGACTTCAATAAATTCTCGCAACTTTGTCTTATTTATTAAGAAATATCTGTGAGTTTAGAACTGGTTTTGTTTTTTTTTAAGTTAAAGTTGTGATGTAATGTCTGAGAAGCAGAAGTAGGCTGAAGTAAGTGGTGTTTAATAACTGTGTGTACTTTGTTTATAGAAAAAAATCAAACATTGATTTGAAGAATGGGTCTCACATCTCTATCTTCTTTAGTTATGTACTTATTTCTTTACCCTGAAACATCTTGAGGTGCCTGGTTAATATGTTAAGTGTAGTCAGTCTTTCATCTGTTCCACTTGGACAGGTCACTTACCGAATGCTTGATAAAAGTAAATTGTTTTGACTGACCTAGTTTTGTTAAGTTAAAGGAATTGTAAAAAGATTTGTGAGCAAGTCTGATATTTTTACTTGAGGGTGATGCCCTTAAAGCAGTCTTCTTTGTCAGTCCTGAAAATAATTAATGGAATGGTAGCTCAGAGTGAGTCTGTAATTGCCTGTAAGGATGTTGTAGCTTTTTACCTAAACCAGAACACTTATCTTGCTATCTCCTACGAGGAAAAACTTTATTTTCAACTATTTCAGAAGTTTTAGAAGACCACAGCATTGCCTTGGTGGGAAAAGAGAAGAATTTGTGCGTGTTGTAGCATATTCAGCACAATGACTTGTCAACAGCATATCACTGATGTTTCTGGAGCTGTCTGATTGATTAAAAGGACACTCTTTCAAGGATTGCTTCGTCAAACCTCCAACTCTTCAGAGTGTGTGATGTGATTAAAATATAAATGTCATTCAGAGTAATTGGATATCTTCCCTACAGCACAGTCTCATTAGCAGCCTCCCTTGGGGCTGAAGGTTTATCTGCAGGCTAACAGACGTATGCACTGCACGCGTGTACTCTATAGTGCTGCTGATGCTGACATCTTTCGTGTGTGTGCATGTCATGTTCAGACTGTGCTTTATGGAAATACAGCTGATTCTGTGCATGTTTGGTGTCTTGGAAGTTTGCAAATTAAGATTTTAATCATTATGAATATGCATGAAATGATGTAGGCTGGGAAGTTCTTTTACATGGCTTGCTTTGTTGTGGGTTGTGATCTGGGTATTCTGCATGTGTTGCCTTCATAAATGTATTGTCTTGTTAGCAGTTGCCTTCATAAATGATAGTATGTATTGTCTTGTTAGCAGAGAGAGAAAATCAGCGAGCTGAGGAAACTCCACAGTGCTGCAGCTCTGCTTTACTCTTTCCTCAGTCTGTGCTTGCCTTTTCTGTATTGTCCACTGGAGTTTGGAGGGTTGACTGAGTTGAGAATCTCTTGGAGTCCTGTAGGTAATGTCAGCAGAATGGTACTGTGAAGAAAACACCAGACATTAAGATTTATTTCATCATCCTGACAGAAATTCTGCCAAATAGCACAAATCACTTGGGCCAGAATTTCAAAGCATCTCTTAAACCTAGGCTCTGTTGCTGAGTGTTTCAAAGCAAAGTAGGTATTTGGCCTCATTAGCCTCTCTGTCTTTCTGTGTTCTACAATCTTCATTGAGTATCCCATAATTCAGGCTTTGTTTGGAACCTGATGTTTGGCTTTTGGTCTTAAAAAATCTTGGACTTTATATCTCTCACCTAATTTCTCATTAAGAAAGGGAGAGTAATACTTTTTCTCACTCTTTGTTCATTTAGTTGATTAATTCTTCGTTGTGAGGTATGTGGACAGTAGCCAAACCCACGGAGCACTGAGTTTCCTTGGAGCTTTTTCAGTGGTAGTTTCACAAATAGTAATAATAATAGGAAGTAAGGATATCTGCATGCTTAATTATTCACCTGTTTTGAAATAGGTATTGCATTGCAAATCATAATTTAGATGATAGTAAGAATGATGGAAATACTTTGTTTTGTGGCCCCAGTTGAAGTTTAGTTCACTGAGTAGGGTTAATGAATGGTTAAAGGAAAGACTTGCTCTAAAAAAGACCTTAGTCTCTCTGGTGCTTAGGATCTGAGAACATATATCAAAGGTTGCATATTGAGCTGCAGTGGCAAGCAACAGGCTTGTTCCAGTGCTCTCTGTTACACCTTTGAAGTGATGGAAGAATTAGAATGTGTGGAGCTTCTGTAACTTGCTGGATGCAACTGATCACAGTATCACAAAGTAACCTGGATTGTAACTTTCCTCAGCTCTTAAGAGTAACCTTGAGAGGTTACTTTAAAAACAAAAGGCCATAAATACTTATTATACCTAGTGTAATATGAAGCAGACAACAAAACGACCCTGTGCTTGTCCTAATATCTATGAAATATCACTATGCTGGCAGAGACACTTGGAACTTGGCATTCCACTGAGCTGAAGCTTGTTTCCATTGTTTCCTTAATTTATTTATTGAAACTAGGGTAGGATTTTATTGACTCTGATAGCAGCTACTCAGGAGAAAGTGCCTGTTTTTTTGTTTGTGTTTTTTTTTTTTAATGCAGTCTGTGGTCTGCACAAAAGATTGACTGTTTTACAGACTGCTGTATCTATATGTTTAGATTATAGAACTAAGTTTATTTAATTTGTCTTTCCAGAGTCCCAAGGGGCAAAAAAAAAGCAGGATTTAAAGGCAGGATTTCTGGTTATCCTGTTAATAGGGTGGGATTTACAGCTGATGTCCATGGCTAAACTGGCAACTGAATACATGCTAAAAAAGGATGTTATTGTAAATGCCAAAGCATCTGCTCCAGATTTTTGAGGAGTAAATGGTGACTTTGTCTCTCTTCTTGTTGAATCTTATTTACTCACTAAGTTTGGCACTCTACACTTATTTGCTCCCAGCCTTGATTGAGGATGTTTTATAGTGAGAATGTTACTAAGACTGACAGGGTTTCTGTAAGGGAATTTTTTATTTTTTAAAAAATACAGATTTTTTTTTTATACTTTGATTGAAGCACAGTCAAGCTGTTGCACAACCGAGTTTCTGATGACAAAGACTTAAAAAGTACAATCTTACAGCAGAGAGTGCCCTCAGACCTGGCACAGTCAACTGAGCTCTTTATGGGCTTGTGAGCTGTTGGTGACATTGAAAAGTGAGCAGTTGGAAATAGCAGGCAGAATTATTGTTGTTGTAGGGGAAATAAGGGTTACATTTAGTGTGTCTTGTAACTTTTTTTCTGTAGTGACCACTGTACTGATGCTGATCAGAGGACATGTGAGGATTTGTGGACAGAGAGGGAAGGCTAAAAGCCAGTACTTTTGTCCCTTGCTAAAGTATCGGTCATGATCCGATAATCTACAGGGGATTTGCACTTAAATCATTAGGGAAAGCTTTCCTGGTTTCTGAATCAGAATAACTGCTTTACAGATGATCCAATTACATTGTCTTCATAGAAGAGACAAAGTTGTCATCAGATGTAGTGCTTCAAAAAAGGCTTTTACAACTGCATGGATTTTAAGGTATTTTCCCCTCATTTTATTCCCTTTCTTTGTAAATGGTAAAATTGTGATCACTGGAGCATGAGCCATTGCTATGCAAGAAATTGTGACTGATCTATATGTTTCTGCAGAAAACTAGATTAGGAATGAATGTTTGTTGTAAATCAGATTGCTACAGGTACAGTGTGTTGTAATGCAGAGAAATAAACAAATGCAAAACATTTTAGCTCTTGCTGTCCAAGTGACTAAATATTTTCCTTGTTAAAATACCACTGAATCCTTATTAAAATTGCATCTAGATAAAATGTGCTAAGTGTGAATTACTGAATTGTAGGCTAGAGTAACAGGGTTTACAACTGGTGTTTTCATAGTAAGAATGGTGAATTTTAGAGAATTGAGGAAGACTGAGAAAGATGTCAAGGGGGGAGAGTAATAAACCCTTTTCTGAGAACAGAAATAATTAAGCTGATTCATCTACAAATCTGAGGGGACATGGCCATAACCTTCAAACATAAGCAGTTGCCATAGAGGTGTATGAAGAAGGCAAACTGCTTTTCACTACCTCTGCGAAGTGCAGAGAAGGGAAGGGCTTGTAAACTTGTAGTAAGGGAAACTTAGGCTGAGTGAAAATGCAACCTAATGGGGAAATACAACCTGTGAGGACTTCTGAGTGCTGTGATAGGTTACTCAAAGCATGTGTAGAATGTTCAACAATGGAAATTTTAAAAAGCAAGTTACAATGAAGTATCTTTGGAGTATTTTACATGAAGTTTTGCTTTGCTGCAAGGGGGCAGACTAAGTGGCTGTGTAAACTGGCATGAATCAACTTAGTGGACTGAGCACAGAGAGAAGTTGAAAGACATTAAACCAAAATTTTGGACTCTCTGGACTTGCTGGTGGGCAGAAAAGGAAATGGTGTTACCAATCTGAAGTTACTTAAATGATACTTTGCTCAGTCTGTGCTAGAATCTGATATCTTCTGACTGGAGGGCAGTGCCATGGCAGGTGTCATATTCTAAATACTCTGCATGGATGAGACTGTGGGGAAAATGACTGCCTAGATGGGGTGAAATGTTTCACTCTGCAGTCTTGCAGTTCAACATTTTACTCTATTTTGAGTGAGAAGTAGTAACTTCTTTAGAATTTATAGCAGAGGTGTAAATGTCAGAACAGGCATATTTCAGCTTTGAAGGATTTGTGGCCCCCTGCCAAGTGTTGTGAAGCTTTGCAAATTGAAAACAACAGAGGAGAATATCATTTGATATAAAGTGTTATATTTTCATTAGCTGCCAATTTTCCCTAATGGGAGAACAGGTCTAATAGCCTGACTGTACACTCGTAGCCCGCAGAGAGGCCATTAATAATTTCATTAATCTACTGTCCAAGGTGCTTTACAGGAGTTGTTACTGTTGCTACTGACTTTAGTGAGTGATGTTCCCATTCCCCATTGCCATACCTTCATAACTTATTTTAAAAATCTTCATTAGTGCTCTGGAACATGTAGTTACACAAGTTGGTTTTGGTTTAGGTTGGTGTTTGTTTTTTCTTTTTTTACTGTGAATGATTTTTAATGTGGTTGGATTTGGTTGTAAATATTGTTAGGTAGGTGTATCTGTCCTGTCATCCTCCCTCCACACCCCCATCCCAAGAATAATTTAGTTATTGCATACAGAAACTGTGAAGGAAAAAGTGGAACAAAATATCTTGTAATTTATATTAGATTTAGCAAAAAGCTTCACCAAAAAATGTTTCTGTTAGTACCAAAGTGTTGCATTTCAAAATGCAAATTTTAAAAGAAATGTTTTATAAAAATGAGTTTAATAGGTTCCAAATCAAAGTATTTAATTAAAGCGCAGGTTAAAGTGATATTTTTGGCCAAAAATTAACATTTTAATTTTAAAGAAAGCAGCTCATGATTGAGCCTTCTAGTTTGGTTCACGGGTATTTCATCCCACTCTCTCACTTCCTTACAAGGTTTTGGTCTGAAAAACCAATCTAAGAATTTGGCACTGAGATCTAGTTGTGGGTAAGTTGTTTGATATTATTTAATCCTCACTTTTATTCAACCTATACCACTTGGGTACAGGGTAGCCTTTAATGCAATACAGGTCCTCTTTCAAGATCACCCATCACACATCTAAAGGAAATAAACATAAACAAATATATATAAACAAATCATAAACATGAATATTATAAATGCATTCTAGACAAAAATTAACTTGGCAGCAAGTTTTTAAGTCATGTTTATATTATTAAAATTCAGCTTCTGATGAAAAGCTGATTGAGAAAATTCCTTGTGCAGGTGGGTTTTTGGTGGGTTTTTGATATGGGACTTTTTGGAGATTGAGTGAGGGACAGTGGCTGAAAGAAGACAAGATCCTGCAGCGTGGAGGATTGTGTTAGTGTGTTTCAGAGATAGCTCCTGAATAAGCTGCCAGGGTCAAGCTGTCGCTTCCAACTGATTAAACCTTGTTGCAAGCAAGATCTTAAAGAGCTATCACAGGAGGGACAGGAGTGAGAAGCATTGAAGGGACAGTGAGCTTCACAGGGAGATTTGGAGGAGGAGGGATGGAGGGACTAAAATAGCTGAGGAGGAAAGCTTTGGTCACCAAGAGAAATTCTAACCCCTGGCTTTCATTTTCAGACCATACAGATAGTGACACACAACTATGAAAAAGGAAGAGACTTTGTCAGACTAATCAGCTCTGTCAGGTCACTGTGATGCTAGGGTAGTTGTCCAGGGAACTGTTGAGAGAGTTGTTTGGCCAAAACAGTTCAAGATGTCTTTTACTGCTTGTTTTTTACATCACAACCAAAATTTTGACTGCCTGTAACATGTTTTGGTTCGTTATTCAGATATGTGCTTAGGTGATTTAAACCTCTAATATGAGTTCTGCTTGTCACTTTAGCATAATGTACAACTGCCAGCTTTGAAATGTCTAAGGGGCACATCAGTGTTCACATACTGATGACTTCTCTCTGCTCCCTGTGCAAACACATTGAAATGGCTTTGTGAACTAGCTTACATCATAGGTTATATTCAATAAAAATAAAGCATCGAGGCAATGGTTAAGACCACAAATGATGTGTTTTATTAACAAAAAAGATATAATGCAATGAAAGCAGTAACCACTCTTTTTCACTTTGTTGGTGTCTGTTATTTCTGTAAGACTACCACTGTTCATTTTCCCTGTTACAGTAGTGCTGCTGTACTGGATTGCCTTAAGTATTTATTATACTTTGACATAATGAGTAGCAGCTTTGACCTGCTTGCCTCGTGTTTGAAGTGCTACATCACCGCTCCCTGGGAGCAGGGATCACAAGAACTCAACTGCTTTTTCACCTCAGGAGCAGCTAAATGCCAAGACAAATAAGTTTTTGTTTCAAAATGGTTTATTTTTTTTTATATTCTACTGACCAGAAAGCAAAAGATGCAAAGATCCCTTTCAGTATTGGGTTAAAGAAACTTTTATAAAAATATAAGCCAAGCAAAAATATGTCAGTTTGACTCATTTTGCAGGTTAGGTTTTTTTTTTTTGGTCCTGTTTCAGTATAGCTGCTCTTGTCTCCTGCTCTTTTGTTCAAAGCTGCAATGCAGCATGGCCAATATTCCCTCTTTATTCCTCTCACTTTGCTCATTTCCCAGTATTTCACTTCTCTAAGGATGGAATGATGGTGAAAAGGTTGTGTCTAAGCTAGTTAAGTAGTTTAATGCCTGAATACCCATTTTTATTCCCATTGAATGGGAGTTTTTCTAGATTCAGGCATTTCATACAAGCAATAATGGTGTTGAGGAATATGTAGTGCTGCTTGCATTCAAAGTGCTCAGCCTGTGAGCAAGGAGAATGTATGGGAAGACTGGACTTTCTTGGACTCTTTTAGGTGCACAAGAACAATTGTCTGGCTGTGTTAATTGTTTGTTCTTGTGCTGCTCATGCATGCTCAGAGAATCCTTTTCCTTCCTCTTAGCTTTAGTATGACTGAAATAATATCATGGCAAGGAAATAATTTATCCAGGAGAGTTCAAATGCCAGGGACTGAGAAAGCCATAGAGGTGTAATTTAGGTGCAGGTGTAATTTAGGTGCTAAGGAAATTAACATTAGGTTTAAAACTCCAGGCTATTCTATTTTTTCTTTTTTTTTTTCCTTTCCTTTTTTTTTTTTTTTCCAGCATTGGGAAAAGACTCCTGGTTTACTATTTATGGTTATTGCTGGTTCTTAGGTATTCTAAGAACATTTATAAATTATTTCATAAGGTGCAGGACTCCTGCCGTGTATCTATATTGTTATTTGAAGATCCGAGTTTTTAACTGAGCCCAGGCTCCCCAGCTGTTGCCTCCTTGCTGATTCATTTAATTCATATTGTTTCTTGAATTTGAACCAAGAAAGAAAGAGAAAATTTGAGCAGAGGGGTTGGATCTGCTTTTTAACCTGTTTCTGTCTGTATTTTCAGTATGGGTACGTGTGGCTGACATCATGTGCCACAGCAGACCTGAGACTAATCCTAGGCACCCCTGATGACACCTATATAAATGCAGCCACAGATGCTATATTGGAGAAGGGTCCAGTGGCTCAAGGGTCCTTCTGACACACTGACTGGCACACACTCTGTCATCTGGTTAGTCAGATTCTGGTTCAAGAACCTCTCTTGTGTCATGGTTGGCTCATGCTGTCATGACCCAGCAATAGGATGAGCTGTACTGGGATGCAGTGCTAGCTGTGAGGAGGAGTGTAAAGCAGGTGGCTGCTCATCTGTGGGACGAGTCACGCCTAGATGTGTGTTTGTTAAATCAGTGGATGTATAATATATAGGAAACCTGCTGCACTATGGCTAAAGAAACATTTTAGAATTCTCTTCTTTCAGCATAACTGGGAAATATGACAGCCATGGTAATATTTCTATTCTAAAACTGCATAAGAATTTATTTTCAATCACTTCTTAATCAAAATGGCTAATCAAATGACATCTGAAGGGATGCTGTGGGCATAGTGCTCTTTGAATGTACCTCTCTGCACTTGCTAACTGATTTAAAGGATTTAAAATCTTTTGCATCAAGTGATACTTGTCTGAAGCCAAACCTACCCTTAAGAACCAGTTATCAACTTGCCAGTGGCATTTAATAAAGAAAAAAAAAATGCCCTTGCCCTTTGTGCTTATCAGTTGCAGGATTTAATTCCATTGACTTTTGGCTCTTCCCTACATAAAAGTGCACCCACAGAATTAAAACTCGGGAAAGCTGTATACATTCAGAGCAGAATATCAAATAATACAGAAAGTGGTGTGAAGGCTTTGTTTCTGGCTTCTCAAAGGTACAGAAATTTAAAAAGGTACTGAATAGGGACTGGGAGAAGCCTATTAGAACAGTTTTCTTACCATTTACTTTCTGCTGCTACTCCTTCCAGTTGTTGTCGATACTTGCCTACAAACAGAAGGTTACTGTAAATTAAGAGAAGCATCAGATCTTCAAATTTTTGTACCAATAAAACCAGATTCTGGGTTATCTTTGTAGGGTGTTCCTAGTGAATGTTGACTACCCTGTATCCTGCAGGACACTCGAGCCCAGTAAAGTTCCATTTTAAGATTACTCATTGCTGATTAGAAGTGGTAGGTCTATACACTGCATAGCAATGCATTGGGAAATAAAACTTTTTAGCTGTTAAAAAGGTAGAGATAATTTATTGATTCATCTGCTTCTGGATCTGTTAGCGTGTATGTAAATTAATGAATTGCTTTCAGTGCAGCCACGAGATGATGGGTATAATAACACATCTCCATCACAGCCGATGAAGAACCAATAAAACATTAATTTCTGTTCTCATGTACATACCTCTTATGCAATCAATATCTACTGCACTATAAATTCTAATATATTTTAAATTTAACTCTACTTTTGATTTCCATGGAGAAATTAAAGCTGTTGCTTTCCTACTTGAATACTTGTCTGCAGTGCACACTTGGCCTGTACGAATACCAGTCCAGCTAATGAGCAAACTGCCACATTAGGAGACTTGCTTTGACACTGAGTTGATGCTCCTGACTAGAATGAATTGCCCTACATTGTGTGGTAAAACTGGTAGAAAACATCAGATCTCTTGATAACCAGTGTTGTGCTTTAATGATAGGGGAAGTTTCTCTTTCTAGAAAACCAGGGTTTACGTTCTTGAAGTTATCTTTTAATTCATATTAGATTCTTTCTGTGTGGAGTTGCAGTTCATTGTTGATATTGGGTGTTGGTTGTATTTTTGTACCTCAATACATAATTCGTAGCTAAGGTACTGCAGATTTCCCAGATTAGGAATTAAACAGCTCAGATCTCTTCCCTTATACTAAGCTCTAAGCTGACACAAAGCTATCTTATCATGATAATACACAGAAAGCCACACTTCAGAAACCAAACTCCTCCGACATTCATGTGGTGAGCAGAATGACGGTGATAAGAATCCATGCCCATGGTTTATCTGACCTTATCACTCTCCTGTCTGCTTCAGTTCTGTTAATTTTGCATTCCAGCCACAGACCATTTCAGGCTTTTCATATTTTTGTCTGGTTTGGAAGGAGTTCCTAAAATAATCACTAAAAAGTTTTATTTTCTTCCCTTAATATTACCCCTAGAGAATAAACAAGACTGGGTTTTCTGAGGGCACGAGAATAAGTTATTCTCTCCGGGTATATCAAACAACATGACATGAGTGCTTTTCTCACTATTATTACATTTTAGAATACAGACACTGAATCTTGGGTTCAAATGTAGCAAAGGTGATGTAAGTAAGTGGCATCCTGTGCAAGGGACCCAGCCAGTGTCAACATTGGGTTCTCTGTGTTTAGCCCAGGTCACTTGCTGGAAACCCCTAACTCAAGTTCTGTCTTTCAGAATATAACTTTCCTCTGCCCACAGCTATTGTGCCCTGTGATCTGTTCTACTTCATGGCTCTTTGTTCAAAATGTTGCAGCTGTGAATCTGCTGGGAGAGAATATCTTGAGTAGTTACTGTGTTTATACCCTGTAATTAGGTCAACCTGTACAGAGCCCTACCAACTTCAGCCTCTCTGATGCTGCTCACGGCTGCTGTTTTAGTGTCAGGACAACTGCTTGCACAATTTAACGTGGCAGGTACATTATAAAAGCTTTTACTACTAGATTTGAGACCTGGTTTGGGGAATACTCAAGGAAATATCCCTGTAAGAAATGCAGGGTGAAGTTCCAATAGCACAGTCTCAGCTATTCCGTTTCTGTGGGGCAGGGGGTGCTGAGTTTGCTCACATGGAGTTCTGCAATAGGGGAATGGCAGTCAGTGACAAGCTTTTGTTTGTTGCAAGCCCTCAGAAGTGATTTAGAAATTAGGTTCTTGAAAGCTTCTGGTTTTGCTGCTCCTCTCTCTTCATTACTTGCTCAAATGAGGAATTGCATACAAAATCATTTTAGGATCAGATCTACTTATCAACAGATGATGCTTAGAAAAGAGGAGGGTTGGTGAAAAGAGGAGGTATCTGTTGTGAAAGACCGAGTATCACAGTCACAAGTTCATGTTCTTCTAATGCTTTGTCATGCAATGACATGTATTTCTCTGTCTTGTCTTTCTATGTTATTGTAATTTGGTACAACCCTTACCTGCATCTTTGAAGAAGATAAATTTTTCAGAGACAAAGCAGAAGACAAAAACTCCAAGCAATCTCCCACCTCGCACCTCCTTTAGTTGATGCTCAAACCTGGGAAGTAATCTCTAAACCTTCAGTGTGCTATAGAGCAGTTACTTAGGTCCCCAAGATGGCCAAGACAAAAGCTCCTCTGTTGTCTTCTGTGCAATTTCATATTTTTACTCTCTGAAAATGGACCTGTTGGCCAGCAGCAGTCCTTGTAGCACTTGTGGGTGCTTTTAAGCTGAATGCTAGTTGTGATTTCATTGCTGGAAATTTCATATACTAATAGGACGCAACTATACAACACATCTATCTTGAGCCCATCATTCTGTTCCTGCCCAATTCCTGTAGCTGGATTGAGAACATGCTTTTCTACCTCAATGTTTTAAGGTTTCTCTTTGCAAACTTTGCCAGTGCAGTACTGCCCATTGCTCTTTGGTTGTAGAAACTTCCAAATGCCATTGCTTCTTGATTTCATGGTGCTGAAAGCCAGCGAATGGTAGCTGCTGTAAGCAGCCTTTGAAACATTAAGGTGAGGTGCTAAACAATATTTTAATGTTAATTGTGGGAGATGAAGTCAATGGTGGATATACAGGTCAGGCTCTGTGAGGGTATTGGTGCAGTGTTTGATCCATTCATTGCTAGTGAATGGTTTCATAAAAAACCCCACATTTTAAGTCCATATTATCACAAACATTCTGTGTGCTTTTACCTTGACTGGTCTGTGATGTGGTGCTTGGAAATGTCCTTAGGAAAAACAATTTAATGTTGTAGGAGGTAGGGTTGGGATGTCTAAAGTACTTGGGCACCTGTTCCTCACTGATGTTTGTAATGGAATTGGGGTCCTGTTTCCCTTAGGTTGGTTTGAAAGTCACAGTTAAAGGCTCTTGAAGGTAATTCCTTCAGCACCTTAAATACATTTTTGGGCTGAAGTGTTCAAAATCTTGCTTTTAAACAATTAAAAAAGTTAAATGAACATCTATACATGCAGAAAGTCTGAGATCCAAAAGCCACTACTAGGACTTCATGTACAAATACAAAGTAAGATTCCTGCTTCGAACCTGCTACCAGGGGATGTTATATAATTGAGCTTGTCTCTTCAGCCATAATAGTAACTGTCTATAAACTGGTTTTCTTTATCCAAAGACTACATTCATTTCTAATAACATTTAGTCATTTAAACAAGCTGGTGCTGGCTTATGAATAGTAATAGACTGTACTTTTCGTTAGGATGAAGGAACATAAATCACAAAGTGTCAGGCAGCTTAGAAACCAGTATGTCCTCATGATTGTTTAATAGAGTACAAAGGGAATTGCCTTCAAGCTACTGAAATCTCATATCCACTTGCCCATCGGTGATGCTTCAAAAAAAGAAAGAGAATTGTTCTCTTATGAGTCTTGGCATAAAAATTTAATTAGCAGCTGAGCTTTTTCTGAAGATTAAAAAAAAAGTTATTTCTCTTTATATAGTCACTTTCCTGTAACTGTTTACTTTATATTTCTCTATTGTTCACACAGACAAGATCAACCACCTCTACATCTATTTTTTCCCCTGTCTTTCAGGAGTGAGTTTGAAGTTAATTTGACCTGGTTCCAACAGTTATTATTTTTTTTTCCCCATTATGTTTCAGCATATTTAAACACTTCTTGGAAGACATTCAGAACACAAGTCAGAGGCAGGAATGGATACATTTTCAGATTTAATAGGTAGTGGATACAAAACTGCTGTTATTAACTAAAAAAATAATTTCAATACCTACTGCTCATTGATAGATATGTTGAGGTGAACCTTTCTTTAGAAGATTTGAAAGATATTGTGGATATACTAATCAGAAAATCAGTACTCATTTTGAGTAAGAGAATATGCTGTTATAGTTTCATCTTTAGCATGTGTTATTTTGTTCTTAAAGAAATTAAATCTTATGACTTAATGAGTATTTGCAGTGTCATAGTATGATCTCTGTGAGAACTCCAAATTTGATTTTTGTTTAATTTCTCAGATTTAAGCAACTGCACTTTAATCTCAGTTTGCTTACATAGCAAGAAGATGAGAAACAAAATAATGATCCCCAAACCTTTAACTCTGTTGGCATTTGCTCATAATGTCAAATGTCTTAATGTGAAATGAATTAAAACTCTGGTCTAATGTGCCACATTTTCCAGAAGTGCACTGGTGCACAGATACACTGTGATGACCTTGAAGCATAAATGGTTTTGTATGTTTTGGTTTTTTTTTTTGCAGTTAATATAAATGCTTCAAGGCCTTGATATGTCCAAGAACGTGTCCCTGCTTCAGGGTGTTCCTTAGCCTCAGTGCTTTGGGAACTGCCTAAAACAGTCACAGCAGTGGATACCTGAGGGATTGTGTCACAAAAGATGTGACTGGCTGAAGGATGTAGTAATAAACTCAGCTGGCTTCTTTAGCATCTTGTATGCCCAGACTTGCATGTGTTTGTTTATTTATGTTAGGATGAGAATGATGAAGTGCTTTCTGGCCATGTATCCTATTTTATATTTTCATAACAAATGTTAAGTCCTGGACACTACAGCTGTGAAACTGGCTACTCAGCTCTCCCAGGTGACCCATCTTGAATGTCATGCCCCGGCCCGTGACTTTACTTGGTGACAGAACCCTTTCAACCATAGTCTATTGCTTCTGACTGCCATCAATATCTTTAAAGACTGGAAGTAAAAAATAATGTACTTCAGGGCTCTCAGTTGAAATTTGGAAGTAAAGATGCTTGCATTATTTAAAAATCAATCTTTATTTTTCTAGTCAAAGAGAAAACTTGTAAAATTAATTTTTCATGTATGAGGTGTTTCATTTCTTGGAAATAGTTGTCTTTAGAAGCCTTTTCCTCTTCATGACTTGCGCAAGTCTTTGGGGTTTTTTAGTTTAGATTTTAAAAAAGATTTAAGTTTTCATTGTTTAAACTCTGAAACAAAGTGTTTTGACACTTCTGAAATTCACCTTTCACCTTCTTTGGAGAGCTCAGGATAGTAGTAGGTATTCTCTTTGCAATGTTAGGCTAGTTTCCAGAAGAATCCAGATGTCCATGTAGATAAGGGAAACAAAACTACCAGTACAAGTGACAAGCTGTATGTGCTGGAGACATGGGATGCCAGTGATTGCAGAGAATGTGTGGACTACACTGAGAAAACAAAGAGCAGCTGATCAGCTCTCTGAAGGGATAAAAAGAAGGATTTCTGAAGACCCAGAAGCCTGGATAAGGTTTTCTGTTGTTTAGGGAATTGCTGACTTGGCTGGATCTGAAGACTCACCTTTGCAGGGGGAAGGAGTTGCATATGTGTGGTTTAATTTTAACCTGCTTTACAAATGGCATTCAGCTGCTTCTATTTCCAGAGTTAATTGTTGTAGCTGGTACTTGTGTAAAACCTGGGTTTGGAGGGGTTTAAAGCTCTTGGCTTCGGGAAACTTGAAGAGTAAAAGAAGCTCTGGGCCACTACATCCCTGTGTTCTGGCTCCATGGGCATATTGTGTAGGACCTGTCTGCATAAAACTGGACACAGTAAACTAGACCTGAAATGGGTAATGTAAAATAAAGGCAAAACTGATCTTTGAGGTCCCTTCCAACCCAAAGTGTTCTATGATTCTCAGGAAATCCCATGTGAATTCAAAGCTGGGAAGAGTTAAGGAACACAAAGGGATTTTGTGGAAAAGGAGTATGGTTTA
This sequence comes from Heliornis fulica, assembly GCA_013399135.1. Classification (NCBI taxonomy): domain Eukaryota; kingdom Metazoa; phylum Chordata; class Aves; order Gruiformes; family Heliornithidae; genus Heliornis; species Heliornis fulica. The sequence continues at coordinate 527,249 of VXBZ01011756.1, read as the reverse complement.
AATGAAGAGAGACAGCTGAAAAGCTTTTGGTACTTCTGACTGCAGTCAAAGTTCACAATTCCTGCTGCTTCTTTCAATGCTGGACTAAAGATACCACACAATTTACTGTCTGTCTAACAGTGTAACCTCCACAATTTATTTTGATGCTCTTCATTGCAAAATAATCTAATTACAAAACTTGTGGTAGGGGTGGTTTGTGATCTTGGTTTGTCTCTTTTAAGAGACCTAAATGACATGAGAATGAAATTAAACCAGCTTTGGTAGGATGAGATGTTTCTGGTAGAGCTAGATTCTTTTTAAGCTTGACAACCAAATCAAAATACTGGGGAATCTGAAAGAAAGAAAATATCTACAAGTCCATCCTATTTTAGAACTAAGTCTATTTTGGAGAGTTTGTGGGATTTTTTGTATCAGTAGAAGGAATTATCTTGACTGATTCTTTCTCCCTGCTTTGTGGTCCTCCAAACACATCTGTCATATTTCAAAGTCTGGAACTTTACATTTGAAAGATACATTTTACATTTGATACCTGGTATATAATTTCTTCAGTGCATAACATCTGCTAAATATGATTTTTCTAATCCTACAATATTTTTTCACACTTTCTCACAAAAAAAAAGACAATTTATTCTCCAAAGTGAAGTTTACAGAACTTTTATAATGTTGTAGAATATGGATTTTAAAAAATAATTTTCCTAAGTGTATACTTATATTGTATTACTAAAAAGGGGTGAGGTAGGGTATTGGTGTATTACAAGGAAAATTCATTCTATACCATAATTCATTTTGGGGGAAGTTTTAAACTGGCATGACTCTTAAAGTGTGTTTGGTCATCATTTCAAATTGTGAAAAAAATATATCTTTAAATGTTGTTTTCAGTTTTACAGAATTTTTGGATCCGTTCCAGCGGGTTATCCAGCCAGAAGAGATCTGGCTCTATAAAAATCCTTTGGTGCAATCAGACAACATACCTACACGACTTATGTTTGTAAGTACTCAAGGTTTCTTGGTCCTTTGGATGTAAACCAATTACACTTGTGTTTGATAAGGAGTAGGAAATGTTTCGGAAGTATGGGATGTTATTCTAGCAACAATTGTTTTCCAATCCTGGTATGTCCAAAATGGCAAAATGTAGGAAATTGTGGAGTTTCTGAAAAATAGGTGACTGCATTTAGGAATGTTAATTTTACAGTTTAAGATTTAAGCTTGTATAAGTTTGAGGTCTGCTAGAGAAATGATTAGACAAGCTTTTTGAATTAGCTGGTTAGGTGACCTGGAAAAACCTTACCATGGTCTTATTAGGTTAAGTGCTTAAATTTTGTAATCCAATTTGTTTTAGGCATGTTGAGCACCGAGATATATGCCTCCAGATATTTTTTTGATGGGGATTTTTTTTTCTTTTCCATGTAGAAAAAATAATTTTCAGTTTCTGCCAACAATCCGGAGGTCACTGGGAATGTACTTAATATATCATATTCAAATTGTGATTTCTCATTCTTCTGTCTCTCCCCTGCACAGCTTGTGTTGTCACGCAGACTGTCTGATTTTGATGGTTTCCCTGATTATCAAAATTCATCATGTTGATAATCATCACTAGCGATGATTAACAATCATCATAATTACACGAGAGTACAGCAGGATCGACCATTATAGAAATTCTAAGAAATTATGGGTGTAGTTCAGGCTGTTACAACAAGTAGGTCAGTCTTTGCAAAAACTTCACCAGTCAAAGTAGAGGTTTTGCGGGAATGGGCTTGACAGATGAGGTCAGATCCTAGTACCCTTACGTCAAAGCCTGTCTCTTCAGTGAAGCCAGGGTTGTACTTTTCAGATTAAGAGATTGAATTCAGAGCAAGTGCAAATCAGATATGTAATTTGTCTGCAGTATTTTTTAAAAAAACAACTCAGGCCTTCAGTTAAGGAAACTCTTTAATTGAGTAAGGAAAAACTTGAGGGTACTTCCTATTGATGAGATAACAATATATCCCAGCCTTCTAGGACAGAGCCTGAAGGCCTGGTTTGAAATTCACCAACATACTGTTTATATCACATCAAGAAGCAGCTCTATTAAGTACTTTTTAAACCTGAATTGGTGAAAATGTTTTTTCCTGGAATGGAAGGTGTGTAAAACCAGAAGAAAACCAAAATGTTACATTATTGTCCTAGGAAAGATTTGGTTTAATTCCACCGTTTTTCCTATGCATGTTTTTCCAATTGCTGTTTTGAAATCATGTGGGATAAACATTAGTCCTCTTCTCTAGGCAGTAGGCACTGGGAAACACAATTCTGGGATGTAAGTGAAGTACATTTCCCTGTTAACCACTTCCCATGGAGCCAGCATTTAGTACACATCATGCAGGCAGCTCTGAGCCAGTGATGTTTCTATAGTCTGCGTTCAGCTTCTGGCTGAGACTGTGACAACTCAGTAACTCAGTGAACAGCTTCTTAAACTGAAAAACAGATAATTTCTAAATGCTTTTTCTTGAATTAAAAAGAAAAAAAAATCCAACTCTATTTTTTATCACAAGCTTTCATTAAGAAAGGATTTTTTGCCACTAGTGCTGTACTCTGATATTGATATGTATGCCTGTGGCTAACAAGAAACCAATCCCAAAGACTTTATGAACTGATGGATTATTTTATAAATGGAGAGATTTAAATTAGGAGAACTGTGGCTAATGCTCATTTCAAACCTAGATCCAAGTTTGACAAAGCTGACTTCTGCATGGATAGCAAGCCAGCCACAAAAACTGAAAAGATCCAAGCCTTGTTCTGTGTCTCTTTCAGTGGCTATTCCTTGGCTTGGAAAGTTTAAGGTGCTGTCAGCTTCTCTTGAATGTATGGAAGTGTGTGGGAGTCCCTGTAACTTTAACACATCACTGGCTTGCCAGGATGACTAACAAATAAGATTTTTGTCCTTGTTTTACAAAAGCAAGGCGACGTTGGAATATTTCTCTGCTGGAGAAGAAAATATTACTGAGATGTGTCTGAGGAGAGTATTGCTCATTAGACTCTTGCCAAATCTGTTATGGATGTGAGCCAAATGGATTTTTTTTTTTTTTTTGCAAAATAAGGAAAAAGGAGTCTTTTAGCAAGGGAAACTTTCTTTATATGTGCATTTTGCTCCAGAATAAAAACCAGCTCCCAGCTAATGCCTAAGGAACAGCAATGTACTGCAAACATGACTAGTTCTTCATCTTTCTCAGAAATCCATATGCTTGTGAAATATGAGGAAACCTGCAGTTTTACCAGATTCCTGAAGATTGATTGTGAAGTGGTCTGGGACAAGCTGCCACTTGAATTCTATTCTTTGTTGATATTTTCTGCTTCTCCTGCTTGTTCAAGAGATTTCTAACTCCGTTACACAAGGGGTATAAGTCTGTCAGCCTGGCCATATTTCTACATGCTGTTCAACAGAGGAATGCAGATAACTTTCTGGTGGCAATCCTTATTTTTTAGAATGAGACTAATAATTCTGTGTTTTTCCTTAACCTTTTTTTTTTTATAATTTCACTCTTTGTCTCTGAAAACAGAAATTGAACTCTTTCTGGTGCAGTAACACGACTTCTGTAGACAAGGGAGTTTTAAGTGGAAATGATGCATCTTTTTGCACAAAACCTGGTGTCTGCTCCTCTAAGTGTAAAAAAAGGGGAGCCTGGTTTTCATCTGTGTGGCTCACTGAGATAATGCTTTGCAAATGAAGGTCAGGGAATCTGGTCCAAGTTGTACTACCAAATTAACAACCATAACGTATTTTCATGTTGTTTGCTGCTCAGATATTCTAAAAGCATAAAATAAGGTCTGGGATTAATGAGTGCTATAAAAGGAAGAGAATCAAATATCTTTTCTCATAACACATCTGTCCTGTCTGTTTATTATTTCAGTGGGACTGTTTAAGTTCAGCCTCAATAAAGATAATGTAATCTTACTTAAGCTCTGGTGCCTTATACAGCTTAATTTTTGCCTTGTTTGAAAAATCAGTCACTTTCACTTTTCTTCTAGAGAGTAAATGCTTTTGAAAGACCTTGATTTGTTTTTGAACAAATGTGAGAGCAAAGAGGTTTGTAGATTTCAGAAAGGAATTGGTTACCTTAGAGCAGAACCAACAAGAAGGATAAATGGACTACCTTGCTTACAAGTTGCCTTTTGCCTTTGCAATTGAGTATCTGAGACAGAACAGATGATGGAAGGACCAGTTGGAAACAAAATCATAATTTCCAATGCAAGCTACTAATTAAAAACTTCCTGATACTGTGTTTGGAAGAAACTGATACGTCTCTCTGGAGAAAGACAATAAATACATTGTCCTCTGGGAGGACAGCAGCATTATACAGACACTGCATGAGGTAGGATGATTTTGGGATAACTGTCAGGTTTACAGTCATTGACCTTTGTCCAGTTGCTCTATGATCAAGGAGATTGTGAGTTGAAGTCAAGTGTGTACATTGATGTGCAAATGCTATTTTGGGCTCCTTCTAGGAGGAATCCTGCCCTGTAAGCACCAAGAATAAACCAACATGCTTCTGTGAGATACTTACTAGTATATATAGATGTTCAGACATTTCCATTTTTGAACAAAATGGAGGAGATGGCTCCACATCCAAACATTTTTATAAATGGAAGAATCCTAGAGGCATGATCCTCTCAACACATTCAAGAATGCATTAAAAGGAAAATGTCAGGATTTTGGTGCTGGAGTCTGTTACCTTGAATGGGGCCTTTGGATGGGCTGCCTTCCACAGCAATGCTTAGAGTGGAAAAGATGCACAGAATCTGTATGATCAGTGTATGAATTTTGTGGACTTTTAGACTGTTGCTTTTTAATTTATGAAGCTGACATTTTTAATACAGCTTCAGGCAATTCTAAATCAATTATAACCCACAGTTATTTTGTGTTTCTAAAGTATTTGTTGCCCTGTAGTTGCAAAGACAAATCATCCCACTTTGCTTAATGTCAGGAGTTTGATAAAGATCATTCAGCCTTCCAGTTTAAATGGGGCTAACTGGAACTAATTATGAATCACTTGGACTGAAAAGGAATTGATGCTCTCACACATGATATTTGTTATCTCTTACAGGCAATTTCCTTCCTTACGCCACTAGCAGTCATTTTTGTGGTGAAAATAATACGGCGAACAGACAAGACTGAAATTAAAGAGGCTTTCTTAGGTAAATTAATGTCATATTTCAAAAAGGATAATGTGTGATAGCTCTGAGATCGATTCTAGTTGTAGCCTAAACCTTGAAAAAACTTGTGTCTGTTGCAGTCCATATAGTAGTTTTCGGTGCAGCTGCTGAATTTGCAAGCCATCCCGCAAAAGCTTTTGGTTTTGGGTATGTTTTTAAATGTAGAAATTCTGTGCCTTAATGTCACAATTTAGATAGCAAGGACCACAATTCCACCAGCAAAGAGAAGACTATCTGAGACACTGTTCAGATGTGTATTTTTCTGTAAACTAATTTATTCTTTACCTCTAACTTATGCTTGCAGCTATTCCAAGTGAAGGGTTTGAATGGAAACACCTGTGAGATTCAGCTGCTTAGTGCAGGAAACTACTCTCATTGTTTTCTCTGACCTCCTGGAATTTTCTGTCCCCCACTGCAAAGTTCTGTGTTCACCTTCTTTTAATCACAAGCTGATGTTTCATCTGAAACTGCCAGTGGAGTTAGATGTGCATGTAATCCTGAACTATGAACTGCCATGGCTGTGTTATGAGAGGTCTACTCACAGTTGTAGGCAGAGGAGCAGTTACACAGTGGGGACAGTAAGTCTTAAACTGTTTCAGTAATTCTTGCTGCACCTATCTTTTGAAATCTTGTAGTGATATATGTTCAGGTCCTTTTAACATAGAAATTGCCAGAGACCAAAATTGACTAAAGTACTTCCCTGGCAGAAGATACTTTGAAGCACTAAGAACTGCAAATATTTTTGTTGGCAGTTTGTTTGAAACATACCTAATTCTGGCTTAGTTACACTCTGATTCATTTGCCCTTAGACCATGTAGTCAAACCAATTCTCAGCCTTACCTTAGGTAGATAGGATATGAATTGCACTATCTGCCTCTGATAATTGTTTTTAGGCAATGCTGAGTTACTTTAGCTTTTATTTTCTCCAGTTGTTTTGAAACAAGTGTGAGAAGATCCTACTTCTGTTTTGTCTGCTGCCAGTCATCTGTACTAAGTTCTGAAATGTCTTATAGTGGTGTTTTACTGAAAAGACCATTCTGTAGAATTAACTCTGATTCATACAATGCTTTGAGTCCCCATTCTGAGTTTCTCTCAGCTTAAGATGGACAGCAGCTTTGGATTAGTTTCTCCATTGCTTTTTCTGTTCTAATGAGAAATTATTTTTCTTCTGTTGTTCTCCTGTTATGATTTCCTCTATAATATCCAGAAGAAAACTTGCCATCTTCCCAAATATCCTTCCTGTTACCCAGACTTGAAGGAAATCCCAGCCTCATGTTCTGTTCTGCAGGGTATCCCTCTTCAGTATGTGCCATAAGTGTGGAACTTCTTGTGGCTTAATTATGTTCAATTGTACTGCATATTGCTGTGATTCATTATGTTAATGTGTCTGGTGATGGGAAGCTGATGTGGAGATTGATTAACTGTGGTGGAGCTTTGCGGATTTGCTGAGATCTGGCACATCAAGTTCATAATGAATGATTGGGAAGTCCCTCAAAAGGTGACCTTCTTTAGGCATTGTATGTAGTAGAGACCAAGGGTTAAAAGGATGTGAAAATGCTTTGCCACTTATAAAGCAGTTAATATAAAGAAAATGGTTCAGTGCATCCAGGGTAAGGAGTAGTGAGTTTCCTAATATAGCTGCTGTTAATCCTTCCCCTTGAAAGTGTCTGTCTCTCAACAGACTAGACTATATGACTTTCGGTGGGCACTATGAATCTTTTCTAATGGGAGCAAAATGAGAGCAAATGCAATTTGTTTATCAGTTTAAATTAACACTGTTGATACTTAGATTGCTAGTGTAAGGGTTATGCAACAAGGAGTGGAACATCTTCCTTCTGAGGACAGGCTGAGGGAGCTGGGTCTCTATAGCTTGGAGGAGACTGAGGGGTGACCTCATTAATGTTTATAAATAGGTAAAGGGTGAGTGTCAGGAGGATGGAGCCAGGCTCTTCTCAGCGATGGCCAGTGATAGGATAAGGGGCAGTGGGTCCAAGCTGGAGCAGAGGAGGTTCCATCTAAATGTAAGGGAAAACTTTTTCCCTGTGAGTGTGACAGAGCCCTGGGACAGTCTGCCCAGAGAGGTTGTGGAGTCTCCTTCTCTGGAGACATTCAAGACCCATCTGGACACGTTCCTGTGTGGTTTAATCTAGGTGATTGTGCTCTGGCAGGGGGGTTGGACTAGATGATCATTAGAGGTCCTTTCCAACTCCTGACATTCTGTGAATAGTGAAAGCATCAATCAGATATGCAATGAGCAGCCAAGAGAAAGCTCTGAAAAGAGTGAACTTCACCACATCTCACAACAGATATCTTTATATTTCCCATTTTATAAAAGAGAAAAAGTATTCAATGACCTTGCTGGTCGTATGAGTTTGACTTTGTGGAAAATTTCAGCTCAAATCACCATCAATAACTGAGAGAAAACAATTGAGATGAAAAAGAAGGCATGGATTGAGTGGTCACTGTGAACATAGGTGCTGACAGTGCAAGAGTTTTGAACGGTGCCAGTGTCTCTAGGATTGACTTGTTCTGTTTTTGCTGGTAGCTATTGCTGTAGTCTGAGAAAACCCTGGTTTTCTTTTGATAGAGGGCCTCTTTTTTTTTTTTTCTTTAACTTAAAGAAAAATAGACCCTATAACACATTTTTATGATCTATAATATCCTCAGGCAAAGATATTTATGGAGACAGGATGAGTGCTGCTGAAGTGCAGCACTTGGGGCAGCAGTCCAAAGAGGAACTAGCTCATGTAGCTGTCATAATCAAAAGTTATATTACTGTAATTCTTCTGCTGGAAATTGGAGATTTACTTGTTAGTTGTTCTTTGGGTTTTTTGCTTCCTGATTGGGAAATAAAATCCAGTGGCCCTTGTGTTGTAATAGGGAGCTGTGGTGTGTACTGCTACATTCAATCAATTTTAATCTAAAATGAGTTTTCACTGGATCCAAATGCAGCTAGAATCAAGGCAGAGTTTTCCACAGGCTTTACTTGAGGTTCTTTGGAAAGTCTAGGGACTTGACCTGCAAGTACAGGAAAAAGGTGATTCAGTCATACCTAGTATGACAGTTCCTGTTTGCTGCTCCAATTTTATTAGGGTAATTGGTTAACCTTGGGAGAAAATGGAAGGGGGAAAGATTTTTAGTGAAAACATCCAAATTATTTTGAAAGAAAAATTATATGCATTCAATTCTAGTTTTAGCCACTTTAGCCTGAAAGTAGACTTTTTAATTGCATCATACTTAAATAAACATATGTGTGTGTATGTGTACATATATATATATATATATATATCTTATGTACTCCCTAAACAGGAGTTATACACAAATATTGACTCAAAGGGCATAAGATAGACATCCAGTAAATTGCAAACCCAATAAACACAGTACTTGATTCTCTAATAATTATTTTCATCTGATGATTTATGCATGTGCAAATGGCACAAAAGAAAAACTAGCTTTGCATAAGGAAATAAGCTTTCTGAGGAGTGTGAGCAGAACAGTCAGTTATGTGATTATTATGATGTTCTGACGTCTGTCCTTAGTCAGGATAGTAAGAAAAACTGTAGGCTGCAAAGATGATTTTTGGCCTAGTAAATGTTTCAGTCTGTAAATCAAATTCTGTGATGTTGTAATTTATAGCTTTGTATTTAGGTTCTTATTGTTCCGTTTGTTCATTCTGTTTTGTAGCTGTTTCCTTGGCTCTAGCTCTGAATGGCGTCTGCACAAATACTATTAAATTAATAGTGGGAAGGTAAGTCTTGTCATGTCAAATGCTAGCTTCAACTGTTAAGAGAAATGAAGACAGATTGACAAATACATCTTAATAATGAAAAAAAAAACCAAACCCGCTGCTCCAAAGTGCACTGAATTAGAACAGGCCCCTGTGAAGCTGTCCTTTCCCTGGTGCAGGTGTTGTATAACTTCATTATGTGACATCCAACTGTGGTAGGAATCTATATCCTTGTGTTTTGTTATTTGTTTGGCCAGTTTGTGAATCCAGACAAACGAGGAGCTTGAAAGGAAAGGTGTGAGCTGAAATCAGTTCATTAAACTGGCAACACAGAAGGGAAGAGTCACAGCATGTAGGAGTTTAGATGCCAGTGCCACTAGTCTGATTAAATAGGAATCAGTTGAGCCTCTGTATAAGGCAGTGGCTGTGTGAATGTGGTATTTCCAGGTAACATAAATATCCATGGCAGAACAAACCTTGGAGCTCCTACCTAGAAGTGGACTCCTAGGTAGGCCATTTTTTTAGGAAAGCAAAAATTTCAATAAAAATGCTAGCAAGCAAAACTCTCTGGAAAATATTTTTAGGTATGTTTTTGCTCTTTATGATTTTTTTTAATAATTTCACCTGAAAATATGTATTTGGTTTTATACATTTTTCAGTAGAGCCCAGTGCTTTGTTTGTTGCTTACCTGTTTTGCAGCATTGAGACAACAGTATTTGTGCTTGGTTTCAGATGAACCCTCTCTCGTACAGTAGGGATGACCTGACAGTAATGGTACTTGGCACTTATATTTTAAGAATGCTTTTGAAATGAAATATAATTAACAATGTCTGCACCATCATCTTCAGGCAGACATTAGCTCATTTTGCCTCTACTCTAAGCCAACTAGTTGCTCTGTCAGATGGTCTCTGAATCAGTGGTCATTCCGCTTGCTTCTCCACGTGGATTATTAGCTCAGAATCAGCATGACGCCAATCAAACCTACATGCTGCCATTCAGCTGAGAGCAGGGTCAAAAGAAACTCTGAGGTTAGTTCAGAGTCAGTATCAATGTTGGCCTGGTGGTTGTTTTGGTGCTAGTCTTGCAGCTTAAGTTGTAGTCCCCTTCTCAGCTAGGTGTGCCAGAAGATGTGTGGAACTTTGTGGGGTTGCTATGTTACTGTGCTCTGTCACTGGAAATGCTGTGCAAGAGTGATTGCTCTAGGCAAGAGCAGCCCTGTCTGTTTTCAGGGACAGATCCCACTTGCATTCTGTGTTGGGACTACCCTGAGAGAGCCTGCCTTCAAAAAGAGTCCCTTTAGCTGAGGGATGTGGGGACAGTGTTAGATTTTTCTGTTGGATCTGTGATCTTGAGTATTTTCTAACCTAAATGTTTCTATGACTTCTCTTGCTGTGATATTGCAGGAGTGAATGAACTCTCTTTGTAACAAGTAGCAAATGTAATGATCACTTTGAGGTTTATTTGTCACTACAGCTTTTATATTTTTAATATCCATGGTGTTTTTTGTAGACCGCGTCCCGATTTCTTTTACCGATGCTTTCCAGATGGAGTAATGAACTCTGAAATGCACTGCACAGGTGACCCAGATCTGGTGTCTGAAGGCCGAAAAAGCTTTCCAAGTATCCACTCTTCCTGTAAGTCCATTTAATGCAATGCCCACTTTGTAAAAAGCTGTCCTTTCTATGTTTTGGATTTGCTTTTTGGGGGAGGGCTGGGGTTTTTCATGTACCTGAGTTGTGCTGGGCTGGGGCTGGGCTTCCTTCTCTTGAGAAACACTTGGCTTCACTGAGAGCCATGGCTGGACTATCCATAGGGTGAAGCACAACTGATGATTAAGTGAAGTGCTCTTCTGAGGTGGTATGTGTTCCCTAAAGCAGACCTCTGTATGCAACCTTTGTCTATATACTGAATATTTATTTTGTTGTATTCCATTGAAATATGAAATGTAACCTGTATAGATTTGGCAGGATCTAGTTAATATCTTTCAACTTTTAGGTCTACTAAACCAAAAGTCAAGTCACAAAGACTGGTCAACTGCTTTTATTATTAAGTTTTCTTTGTGGGAGATGTGTGCTTGGAGGTGGAAGAGGTGGAAAGGAAGGTGTGGAGATCCTGCTGCATGATGTTAATACTGTTCATCCTTATGAAGTGGGTACAAAGGGAGGTTCAAAGTCCCTGTAGCACTAGAAGGTATTGCCATATGCCAGTAGCAGGATGATTGTTTTGTTCCCTGTACTTATTTGACAGTATCAGCTGCTGTCTGTGGCTAAAGAAGGGATCCTTGTGAGGGTATCTGATACTTCCATGTTCATATCTCTGCTGCCCCTGAAGTGCTTTGGGCAGGAGCAAATGGTAGCTCTGTTCCCAGCTAAAGCAACCAGAGGAGAATAGGTAGAACATCCTGACTTTTCTGTCAGCATGACATCACAGAGGTAGCCTGTGATGGGGAGACAGATGTAACAACAGTATCTTATCTGGAGGAGGAGGTGGGCAGGAAACAGGGAAATTTGGCACAGTCTGGAGTCTCTATGGTTTGGTGTTGGGTCACTTGTCACTCCGTTTGGTTTTGAGGTGGTTTGTAATCTAGGTCTGGTGGTTCAACCGGTTACTCCTAGTGGTATCCTAGCAGAGGTAGGTGGTTTTATGAAGTCATATGTTGGACTTAATTAGTTGTATTGCTTCAGATGTTGAGTTACTTCCTCTGTCTTGAGGAGCTGAATTCTAGAGTGTTTTATATCATGTGTCTAATAAAACTTTCTTTTCATCTGTAACATAACTTGATTACTGTGAGCTTTTTTGGTTTCTTTTTTGGCCAGTATTGTTTGTTTGCCTTGTGTTGTTCTGTTTCCAAGGGCTGCAAATTGAGTAAGGAACAGTAAGTCATATCTCTGAGACTGTTTTTCTGATCCTTTTAACAGTAATAACTTCAGATTCCTTTTGTTCTTTCTCATTAGAACTTATTAGAAATCATTAGAAATTTTTACAATAAACTCTTTGAATAGAGCTTACTCAGAGAAGCATGTTGTTAAGTTTTACAGATAGAATGGTCATACTTTAAAAGTGGTGAGACTGTTAGATAACTGATTTAATATTATTTAAACATGTACATATCTATGGTATATTGCTTTGGAAACAAGGAAAGTGTTAGAATAATTTTCTTTCTGCCTGATTTTTTTTTGTGTTGGTTTAGCGTAGATACTAGTGAAACTGTAGGGATCTCTTATCTTGGATTTGGATCTTGGGTTATGAGGCAGGTCTGAAAATACCTGGAGCTAACTTCTACATACAGTGTGTGCCCACCTACGAGCCACCTATGAATCTGTGTATCAGCTGGAATACACGTTTGCCATGTAATTGTTACACGAATATTGCAGTGACAGCAGGAAAATACTTTGGAGGGCTGTTTGCAAGGGAAAAAAATATTTTCCCCATAAGAGGTAAGACTATACACTGCCTCTTTTGCTATTGTTATTTTAGGGTCTACTGCTGCAGTATTTATGGGTCACTAGAAGAGCAGAGATCTTACAGAATAGGGACTGTACCGTGAAAGTTTAAACAGGAGGAAAAAGTATCCCAAGACCACTGTCATAGACTTCTGTTTTTATATAATAACAAGAACTGTGCAAAGTATTTGCCCTGAAAAGCTCCTGCACAGATTTAAAGAAGGTAATATGACATCACAGTCTGTGAGGTCTTGTTGCAGTCTTCTTGTTTTATTCCCTTCTCAGACATTCTCTTATGTTTTAGTGAATAAAGATTGCCAGCTCCTTCAGGGCAGGGATTGTCCCACTCTACACTGGACGCTGTGCAGTTTGGGGTGCCACAAACAAGAGGGACATAAAACTATGGGAGAGCGCCCAGAGGACAACAACAAGGATGGGGAAGGGTCTGGAGGGGAAGTCTTATGAGGAGAGGCTGAAGTCCATTGGGTTGTTCAGCCTGGAGAAGAGGCTGAGGGGAGACCTCATCACAGTCTGTGGTTTGCTGATGAGGGGGAGCTAAGGGGCAGGTGCTGATCTCCTCCCTTTGTGACCAGGGATAGAACCCGAGGGAATGGCATGAAGCTTTGACAGGGGAGGTTTAGGTTGGATGTTAGGAAGAGGTTCTTTCCTGAGAGGGTGGTTGGTCAGTGGAACAGGCTCCCCAGGGAAGTGGTCACAGCACCCAGCTGGACTGAGGTCAAGAAGCATCTGGACAGTGTGCTCATTCCCCTGCTCTGACTTGGCTGGTCCTGTGTGGAGCCAGGAGTTGGACTTGATGGTCCTTATGGGTTTCTTCCGACTCAGGAGATTCTATGATTGTCTAATTGTGCAGAATTATATATTGCAAACAAGTTGGGTAATGAGATGAATGAAATTCTGAGCTGATCTTTCTCCCTTTTTCTTGTTTAAGTCCCAGAAACAGATAAGGAGATATTTGTTGATATACTATAAGCTTTATAGTCCTAAACAATAAATGAATATAGCTGTCTCCTGTGTTTTTTCCATGATTCAATTACATTAAAGAGATAGTTGCAGGATATATCCTAAGCCATTTATAACAAATGGTATTGATTGCTATTTGTAGTCTGTCTTCAAATCTGGCTGTCACAATTAACCACAGTCCTCTTCATTTTTTGTCAATGTATGACAAGGAAGGCTTAAAGTGCCAGTGTACTAGAATCTACAGACTAGCCCTTGGCAAGTGTTAGAGTTGCTCACTTTCCTTTACTAAAATACATCAGTTTACTCTGACCCTACAAAGTGTGAGTTGCAGAAGTCACCCATGTGCATTAGCTTTTGCACAGACTAGAAACTCTGTGTAGCATGCTCTGTGTACCTGTGGCACGTGTGAACTAATGTTCACTTCTCAAGACTTGCTTGTCCCTTGCTTTGTCCCTGTCCCAGTGGGGCAGCCACAGACTGGATGCAGGGGCAGCAGTCCACATTTCCCTGGTATTTGTTTTATAAGCACTGGCATACAGTACTGCAGCTCACACCATGTTCAGATGACACAGTGTGTTTAGATCAAAACTATGGGAACAGCTTTCTCCATCTCTAATATAATATTAGCATGAGGTTGAGTTGACTATTTCCCACTGCAGAGCCTTTTATTACAGTGTGATAAGAATGAAAAGATATTACATAGGCAGTAATTTTTATCTGTTGGCAGGTGTGTGCTCAAGTAAGGCAATTCTGCAGCTGCCTCAAGTACTTAGGTGTTTGAAGCCTGATGTTAGATTATCTCTCTGTGACAAGTCTGTGTGTTTTGAAGCTTTAAAATCCATACATATTTTAGTGTCATAATGGAGAAGGAAAACAATTTGATAATCTTACAATACCAACCTCTGTTTCTTCTGCATAGGAAATATATTTAGATAACTAGGAATGTCTGTATTATTTTTTAGAAGAATATTTTATTGTTGTGAGAATAAATTTAGTTTCTTGAATTTATTTTGTCCCCCACCAGATTGAAAAGTGAAAGCCAAAAAGTATTATGAGAAATACAACATTTTACTACCTTCCTAGACCTAGGAGGCAATGAGAATAGTGAAGATAAAATCCTTCACATTGAGAAATTTTGCTATATAATTCTGCATTTTCAGTAAGGTTTTTTTTTGTGCAATGAATGAATGATACCTCCTGTACCTCAGAGTCCCTGTGAAAAAAGTATTCTGTTATCTCAGTTTTAAAAATCTGTCCTTCCTGCCTTCTTAATGTGTTGGTAACTGCAAACTTTCCTTCCACAAAGTCAGCCCAAGAATATTTTTACATTTTTTTTTTCTTCTCCTTTTTCTCTTCTTTTAGCATAAGATTGCTGCTAGGTAAGAAGAAGGATAATCCTTCTTCAGGTATCCGTTGTATTTTCTCTGTGGCTATGGAAGTGTGAGGAGGATGAGAGCTGACATAAATGATAGTAGCTCTCTTCAAATGATAGTTGCAAGCAGCCCACTACAGTTCAGTATTTTCTACTTCACTTGAACACATGAAGAAAATAAGTCATATGTAAATGCTTCCAGGCAGCTCATAGAGAATAGAAGCTTTAGTCAAGGGCTGTTTTCATTTTCAAAATGTTGTTTGTTTTTTCTTCTTTTTTTTTTCTTAGAGCATTTGTGGACAGGCTTTGTTATACCAGGATTTAATAAGTCTTTGTGGAACTTTAACAAGAAAGTCTGTGTTGGTGTGAATATTGCACAATAAAAATGTAGTGCAGGGATGTATAACAAGAGTGGCAGTACAGAAACCCCTGGATGGCCTGACCTGACCTTCTCCACTCAATAAAAATTTTGTGAGCTACCTGTTTTCCACTTTGAATGACACCTTGTGCCCTGAAGAAGTGTGTGTTATCCTTATTAGAGCACAGATTATTTTCTTGGCTTAAATTAGCACATCTTCATCTTTCTATCTCAAGGAGTGCATGTAATACAGATAAGAAAACTGTATGGAGCACAAGCTGTTTTATAAAGCCAGAGAGACTTGCAAATAGATGTATAGTTGTTTTCTTCTGTTGAGGCATTTTAAACCAAACCAGATAGGTGGGTGACCCACCTGAAGACTGTGGTGATGTTACTATGTTCTCTGAATGGGGAGAAGAACTCTACCTGCAGTGGCTACTGAAAATGTACTGTGAGCTGGAAGACCTCATTCGAGTCTGGTGTCTCCTAGCTCTGTCTTTTGCTGTCCTTTTCTGGAAGGGCTGTTGAAGTTAGGTGATACTTTTTGTAACATCAGCTTGAGTTTAAAATTTATACAAGCAAAACCCAACATTCAGTGACTCCAATGAACCAAACCTAGTAGTGTATGTTCTGCTTTGTCAAAGCAGAACATACACTCCCTGAACTTTCTGGATTGTTTGGACTGATTTGGCCTCTTTTTCCAGTTGAACTGCCAGTATGTCTTGTTTGAAGGCATTGGCATTTGGGGTAGGGAGCCAAGACTCCTGTCTGGCACCAGTAGCTCAAAGGTTTATATATAGATATTCTGACCAAAATGCTTCCAAATCAGTCTATTTCCATATTTAGTGTTTCTATGGGTTTATAATTCATTGGCAATTTTAAGCTATTTAAAGCTGCTACTGTGAAAATACTGTTCAGCTTCATGTCTGTACTTCATTCAAAGAATGTTTATCAAGATCATAAATGCAGGATTTTTTCCTCTCCTGCCTGTATCCTTTCCATGTATTCTGTAGGGTTATCTTGCAGAGAGCATTCAGGCAGCTGCCTTGGAGATACCTGATGGCCTCCTAACCTCTCAAGATATGTGGAGTAAGCACACACTCTTCTGGGTTTGTTCTAGATGTACTTTGCAAACTTTGTTATCCAAATAACAAGCAAGTCTCTCTCAAGCATGGCCCCAAGAATTGTGGTATTCTGAATGTCTGAAAGCCAGTTACACCATCGAAAAGCACTGAACATAGTAAGGAGTGGAGGAATTCAGCCATCTCTGTGGTGATTTACTGAAGAAACCTGTGATTGGTGTGATGGGAACTGTCCTTTGCTGTTTTGTTTGGAGATTTTTTGTTTTGTTTTGTTTTTCTGCAGTTTTTTGCAGTTTTCCCACTTAAACCTCCTGATGTGTGTCAGAAGTGAGAATATTTTCTTTCCTCGTATTGCTCCTTGCAGTGTTGGAAAGTACAAAATGCAACTGCTGATGGACTGATACGAGACCCTTCATCATTTTTCTCTCTTTGCAGCAAAATTCAAACAGCAGCAGCAAAGAGCAGATAAAAAAATGAACACGAGCAACCAAATAGATGGACATGCAGAGAGAATGATTTAGTGTATTTAATGAAACAAACAGAAAAATTATGCAGAAAATCACTAGAAATGTTTTATTGTCTGGAGGTAATAAGTACAAGGATTGACCAGCCTACCAGTTGGTGAAAATTGAGATTTTTGAATAAATGGTATTTAACTGGATGGAAGACGTGAAAAATATGATGAATGAACACAGAACAGTTAATTGGATAAGCCACAATCATAACTGGTAGCTGAAATGATCACTGAACTTGTAGGCATGCATTGTGCTAACGGGATGTATAGAAATCTTTTCATAATATTATTATTTTTCCTTTTTATCTCATGGCTGATGTCATTTCGACATTTACATCAGGTTGACAAGGTTTTTCCAAAAAGATGTACCTAGTATGATTCCTGTAGTGTTATCTGAAAATCAATGATATCTATATTTGTTGTTGAAAAGTCACCATCATGGAGAAGCTTCTTGTTAAACTTAATTATTGCCAAATATGTTATTGTGTAGAGAAGGCAGATGGGAAATAAGTGTTTGTAATATCACATTAAGATCCAGTGGAGCAACTCCAGGTAGACCAGGTATTCAGTGATTCAAAACTAGAAAAGAAATCAGATGGGTTCTTTCCAGTATTTTTTTTTTTTTAATTTAAGTAGCTTTGTGCATTTGCCAGTTCAAGGAAGATTTCACTGTGAGCAATTTTTTATACAAGTTATAAACAGTGAGTATTTCATTGTCTGGTGTTTGCATGGACAGAGAGGTCTGACTTCATTTTGGTGGCAAAAGTTCAGTTTTTATGATTACTGTGCAATCCTGAGAAAGTCAGCTTTCTGTTTTGCTTTGCAGCAATAACTTGCTATTGCTTTAATCTGATAAGTGCCTTTGTTTAGCAAAAAGATCTAAATTTCTTCCATGAATGTGTTTAGCTACAAGCCATGAGGGTTTTCCCTGTTCTTGGAAGCCTGCTTCTGCTTGTGAATAGAAGGCTGTATTGCTAGTATGTGCTTAATTAAGGTGGTGGAAATACTGAGCATGTTTTCCAAAGGAGAGATTATGTTTCTGTTAAGCACCTAGGGTTCATGAGTTGCAGCTTATATTTGTTGCAAAGGAAGATGGGAGAAGAATGCCCCATAGAACTCTAAAGGGTTGTGGAAAGGGGGCACACAGTGACATTACCAGAGGTATGACTGATTTAGGGGGAACAGCTACAATACAGCTCTGAGAGATTTCAGTTGCACACCTCAAAATTCATTTCTTTTCCTAAGCACAGGGAAATGCTTTAAAATACAAGTGATTAATATGTCTGTTTGCTATATGGGAGAGTAAAGCTTTATTTCCTAGGTGTGGGAGATATAAAAAGTTCCATTTATATGTTGTCAGTCTCTGGTTAGATAGCAAACTGTCTTCCAGAAACCAGAATGCTGGGGTGGGCAGGAGATGCACAGCAAGTCACAGAATCACAGAATTTTAGGGTTTGGAAGGGACCTCCAGAGATCATCTGGAGGTTCCCTAGGGCAGGTCACACAGGTAGGTGTCCAGATGGGTCTTGAATATCCACAGAGAAGGAGACTCTACAACCCCCCTGGGCAGCCTGTCCCAGTGCTCTGTCACCCTCACCCCATTGCAGTTAGTTAGAACTTCCATTCACAAAGAGCTTGTGGCTTGCTTGAATGACACTAGTGCTTTATCAGCTGATGGTGACTTTGGCCTTAAGCCCCCAGTGGTTTAACTTTATCAGCTGAAGCAATAAAAGCTGTGCATTCAAGTTCTGCAGTTTTACAAGTGGAACAAATGAACTTTGGGATGTCTATAGCTAATACACTAGATAAAGTGAAGGACCTGTAGATCACTGAGCTGGCAGTCAGAAGTATCCCTGCACTGCACCCAGCTGAAGATCTGGTGTCCCAGTGTCTGGTTATGAATGTCCTGAATTGTGATGGTAGAGAAGGATGAGGGGAGCATAGCAGAGAGATCTTAGAGTGCAGGGCTCTTACTGCCACACCTGCCTTCTTTCACATTTGTTGACCATTTATTTGGTAGTCATAAGAAAATATTTTTTTAACTGTTACATTTCTAAAGGAATGTCCAAAGCCATATTATGTACAGAGAAAAGGTGTGTCCAGAGACCTATTTAATATCTCAGCTCAACAGGAGATAAACCCTTCTGATGTAAATATGACTTTACAACAGCAGAAAATCCAATTGTATTCTCCTCTGTTTGCCATGTGAATGATTTCTGAATGGATTATCTCCTGAAGCTCTCTTAAATAAAAGTAGTGACTCAGCAATACAGACTTGCTTCAGATATTGTTTAATAAAATATATGATTTAGGTTAAAAAAACTCCAAACTAGATAGATATTTTAGATGTTTAGATGTTTTATCCGCAACATAAGAAGAACATGGACCAGTTAGAGAGGGTCCAGAGGAGGCCACAAAGATGATAAAGGGGCTGGAGCCCCTTTCCTACGAGGACAGGCTGAGAGAGTTGGGGCTGTTCAGCTGGAGAAGAGGAGGCTCTGGGCAGACCTTATAGTACCTCAAGGGAGCTTACAAGAAAGATGGGGAGAGGCTGTTCAGTAGGGCCTGTTGTGACAGGACAAGGGGTGATGGTTTTAAAATAGAGGGAGGGAGATTTAGATTGGATATTAGGAAAAAGTTCTTTCTTGTGAGAGTGGTGGAGCACTGGAACAGGTTGCCCAGGGAGGTGGTGGATGCCCCTGGATCCCTGGAGACGTTCAAGGCCAGGTTGGATGAGGCCCTGAGCAACCTGATCTAGTTGGGGGTGTCCCTGCTTCTTGCAGGGGGGGTGGACTAGATGACCTCTGGGAGTCGCTTCCAACCCTAATCATTCTATGATACTATGATTCTATGTTGTAATTGTATTAATAAAGTCCTTTTAAAAGAAGTATGGTTAAGTGATAGTAACACAACACATTTTATTTAGAAACACCAAAAAATTTTGTGTGAATGAAATGCCAAATTCTTGACCCTGTTTGCTTTCTTGGCAGAAGTGATTAATTCCTCATGATATAACTCCCTTTAGGCTCTTACTCAAAAACATTTGCAAGCAGATTGTGATTCCTAGAGTTTTGCCCTCAGCTGTATTTTGAAACTATTTTTAAAATGTGTTATTTCTGCTTTGTTTGGAGCTATTTAAGCTGTGTTTTCCAGCTAGTATGAAACTTTGGCTAGTCTGGTTTATATCTACTCATGATCTGATTCACGGAATTGTTAGGTTAAACGTACCTCTGGAAATCATCCCAACCTGTTCCTCAAAGCAGGGTCAGCAAGAGCAGGTTCCTCAGGATGGGGTCCAGTTGAGTATTGCACATTTCTGGATGTGGAGATTCCACTACATTTCTTGTAGGGAAATCTGTTCCAGTGTTTGACCACCCTCACAGTGTTTCTTATCTTTAAATGCATTTTTCCTATACTTCAGTGTACCCATTGCCTCTTCTCCTTTTACTGGGTACCACAAAGAGTCTGGCTTTACTTCTCCTAGTACAAGAGACTGCTCTTTCCTGAGCTGAAGTTCAGGACATTCATGTCAGCTGTTGATCTCAGAAAGACCTGATGCTAGTGGGATCATCAACTGACAAAACCCCAACAGAACAGATTTGATAAAAAATTAAGTTAATTGAATAAGACAGTGGCTGCACACATTACTAAACTTAAAGTTTCATGTTGAAGTGGATAGATTTATAGGAATAAAATAAATTTTAAAATAACATTTTCTGTATAAAAAAGCTGTACTAGCAACAAAAGAAATATTTATATGATTTTATTTTTGTAGCCGAAATTTAGTTACTAGTTTGAAAAATTACTTTTGCCTAAATTGTGCCATATTTGGGTTTTTTACAGAAATATCTATTGATGCCAGATTGCAAGGAAAAATATCAAACTTTGAAGAAATTATTTTGTAGTAACAATTCAATTTGATTTCTACAGCTTCCAAAGCAAGTGTGAACATAGTGCTGTACAAGAGGTCTTATTTCTTGTGTGTGTGTTTTGAGTTAGTTTTATTTTGATTTTTTTGTCTTACATCAGATGAAATATGATTTGTGGTGATTACTGTTTAGCACCACTGGAGAAATCAGAGAATTTCATCAGCAACTTGCAATGAAGTATGTAATTGGAACATTTGTTTGTGCAGGCAACAGAGACTGTTAGTTCATGTATTTTTTAACTATCTTCTTTCTCAATTAAGGTGTCTTGATATGTTTGAGATAATAGTGATCTCTTAGAATTTAAGAATTACCTTCTCTACTTTCAAGCTATAGAATACACTTACCTCACAGTCTTGTGATAAGATGGCAAATAATATGTGAAGCCAACTTTTATGTATGGTTGACCTTGTTTTTTATGAGGAGTTTCTTTTTTTAAGAGACTGTTCCTTTCACTGGGTATTAATAACTTGAACTTTTTATATAAATAAGACCTAGGTAATAATATGTCAGTATCAATGTAACTGACAGCAGTAGCCAGGTTTGCCAGGTTGTAACTGCTTGTAAGATCCCAAATTGATTTTTCAGTTTCATTGTGCTGGATGAGCCTTTGTGGGTATAAATTCATTGCAAATCAAGATAAACATTCATTTCCAAAACAGGGCATAATCCTGCTCCAATCAAAGTCAATGCCAGGACTGAATTGCCCAGAACCTAGGAATCTATTAATAGTCATCTTTACTACATCAACAAAGTAATTGGCAAACAGGGAGACACGTAGCTACTGTGCACTTTAATACAGAATTAATAAAACAAGTTATGCACTGTAGATTAGAAAAAGAATATGCACGTTATAAGAGTACTGGATATGAGGTCATCTGTGCTTATTTGTTAGGAGAAAGGCCAGTGTCTCTAAGAAAGGAAGCACAAACAGCAATAGGTAAAAAAGTAATTGTTTATCCTTTCCTGCTGGCAGAATAAATCAGATTACATCTTCAGAGCAGTCCCGAGTAGCAATTTCCTACTTTGAGTAGCCATGTTCCATTATGAATGACAGCAGTAATTGCTCAGTCTGTTGTAACAGGCTTAAAAATATATAACAAGAATTATTCTTCAGTGATCCCCTAGCTCTGTCATTGAATAAGGAGAGAGGTATTTGGCTTTCTGTATTGCCATTTCTTCCTTTGTGAGGAAGGCCAGCCCCCCATCCTGCAGGTGTTAGGAATATGTATACCTTCCCCTCCAGCTTTGACATATTTCCCAAGAAGCACTGAATGAGAAAACTTGAGATAAAGAAAGCTTATTAGGTGAAACAAAAGCTGTGTGTGCAAGCAAAGCAAAGCCAGGAATTAATTCTCCACTTCCCATCGGCAGGCAGGCACTCAGCAGGGCTCCATCAGATGCACTGGTTACTTGGGAAGATGAAGGGCATCACCCTGAATGTCTTCCTCCTACTGCTTCTTTCCCCAGCTTTATATGCTGAGCACGATGTATGATCTGGAGTATCCCTTTGGTCAGTCTGTGTTAGCTGTCCTGGCTGTGTCCCCTCCCAACTCCTTGTGCATCCCCAAGTTGTTTCTTGCCTAACTTCAACTTTTCAGACAAAATTAGTAAGTTAAAGTACATGCTTGTTTTAACAAACTGCAATAGACTTCCTTGTGATAGTGTAGCTGTATGTTGAGATAAGACCATTGTTCTTCTGACTGACCTTTTCAGTTAAAAGGACTTTCAGTTACACTAGAGATCTTTAGATCAATTTTCATCTGTGAACTGCAGTGACAGCTCTTCTCTGGAGCAAAGCATGTCAGAAAGCTTAAGACTAATTTGAAAATGGATGGCCATCAACACAACACAGAGGAGGCTGGTGCATCAATTTCTGACCATCTTCAAAGTCTCATTACACCACTGGCAACTGCTGAGATTCCTTGAAAAGCTATAGCAGCATAGCTCTGAAATCCGTTTGGTATGGTTTTGTGTAGCATTACTGTGTAAGAACAACCCATGGCTTCGTTTATATGCTCGTTGCATTTGCTGCATAAGCATTTTTATATGATTTCTTCTGATTGCAGGTCATACCCTGGCCTCATGAAGGATATCCCTTTGTCATCCTCTGCAAAGAGGAAAATGGACAATTTTTATTCTATTCAGTCTATTCAGAATTCCTGTCCAGAGAACCCGAAGCTGATATTTGTGTGTTAGTTTGCCCCCAGTCTCATCAGCTGTGAAACAGCTTCAGTCAGGAACAGCTGCTAGAAGCAGTCCTTGCTCTTAATCTTGGTAGTGTAATTTTCTGTGTCTGTAGAGACTAAGGGTAAGACTTTCAGTGGCTGCATTTTTATTCTGATCAGGTGCATGCTGTTGAAGAACATGTTATGGCAGTCCCCTCTTGTAGCACTGTGTTTCACATCACGGTGTGGTCTTGGAGCCCACGGTGAGAATAAACCAGAATATGTATGAGAACGTTCTACCTAGACTACAGCTTCTTGGAAGTAAAAACAACTATTCTGTTTCTATGGGGACTTAAAATCTGTCTACAGGGGTGGCTGCCTTTGTGACTTGGTCTGTGTGTTTCCCACTCCACAAGTGCTAGTGGTGCTAAGTCTTGAAATGCTGCTGGCTAAATCAAAACCCTCTTGAGCAGCAGAAGTGATAGAGCTGAGTCGTACATGTATATGCTCTTGTAATACAAATAACCTGGAGTTGATCCAAAATTATTTCATTAAAAACAAGAATATCAACTGCAATTCTGCTGTAAGCAAAAGAAAAATGAATCAATAAAAAGATTTGAATTGAATTATAAAGTTAAAATACCAGACACCTTTCTGTAGAGTTGGCGGACTGGTTTATCAAATTGCAACAATCTCAGTCATATAGATGTCTGAAAACATTAATTTAGGTCTCTTGAAAACAAGGGGATATTAAAAGTCTCTTGAGATAAAAGCTATGAGATAAATGCAGGAAATCAAGCATATTATTTATGCCAGAAAGAGAAAAGTACAGAACATTGGCAGAAGGCCTCATTTGAATTTTGCTATTACTGTCAGTTCTAGATAGAAAGCACCAGCTATTACAGAGAAGTAGGTAGATAATGTTTCTTTTCTTAACCTCCTCCCTTCTGCAGAGGACTAGGCAAAAAAAGTCAGTGTTTTGCCCAACAAAATCTGCACACAAATGTTTCTGACAAATGTTTTTAAAACTCATACTGCTGTGTTGCAATCAATAGGTTTCGTTGGTGATTTTCTCTTGAGACTTAGTTTTTACTGGTTTCAATCTGAAGTAAGACAGTGGGTTTGGAAGTCTCTGGGGTTCCTGCATTCTGTTTAAACAACCAGAAACTTCAGGAGAATGGTTGTTTTAGATGCTTCTGATCATGTTGGAAGGCAATGTAAATTGGACTCCTGGGTGAAACTGCCATTGGGTAATACCGTAGGAGGTCATAAAAAATTCTTTCACAGGGGAGGAAGGGAAAAGGAAAAAAAATCCTTTGGATGATGATACTGAGTGAATTAATCAGAAAATATAACTCAGAATGGTTGGCCAGATTTTCTTGATATTCTAGCATTTCCACAGACACTTGGGACTGAATGTGGTGTGATCTGCTAAGGGGTGCTTAGTGATGCAAGAACTCCTCTAGCCTATATTAGTCACCTTATTCTTCATAGTGTCATCTGTTCTTGGCTGATCTTTTCTCCAGTGATAGGATTTGTTCCAAGCTGTGCAAAAGGAGGTTTAAACTGGTTATCAGGAAACAGTTCTTTACTGAGAGGGTGGTCAAGCACTGGACTAGAATTCCTAGAGAGGTGGTCG
Organism: Heliornis fulica; assembly: GCA_013399135.1. Lineage (NCBI taxonomy): Eukaryota > Metazoa > Chordata > Aves > Gruiformes > Heliornithidae > Heliornis > Heliornis fulica. The sequence continues at coordinate 502,852 of VXBZ01011756.1, read as the reverse complement.
ATGCTGCATGCTTATCAGGTTAAGGTATGTTTGAACATTGCCCTTTATAATGTATTTTAACTTTTGGTCAACCCTGAAGTGCTCAGGTAGTTGACTAGATGATCATTGTAGGCCCCTTCTGACTGAAAATATTTTATTATTCTATTCTGTATCTTCCCTGTGCTGTCTGCCTTCACTACTTCCTTGAAATCAGTGTGTGTGGATGAATGCAGCAAGACCTTGTCTGGAAGACTGGAACTAGCAAGGGTTAAAAGATATCTGTGCTATCATGCAACAGAACAGTATATCACTTTCTAATATTGCTTAGTATGGCAAGAAGGCTCAAGTCTGAGAGTAGTGCTGCATCCAGAGAACACCTCTTACAGCAGGGAATGTAATGGGTAGGAGTTAAATATGAGGATCAAGAGTATAAATTGGATGTGCTTATTCATGGATCTGGCCTTGATTCCCTTATCAAAACCCCTTATGTGGCATATCTTGGAAATACCTATTTATCTCTAGCCATTGCAATCTCAATAACTGCTTCGTGTACCAGTGTCTACATTAATTTCTATGTGTGCCATTCCCACCCCCCCAACTCTCCTTATTAGGGCAGAAAGTGTTCTCANCCATCAGCTGTGAAACAGCTTCAGTCAGGAACAGCTGCTAGAAGCAGTCCTTGCTCTTAATCTTGGTAGTGTAATTTTCTGTGTCTGTAGAGACTAAGGGTAAGACTTTCAGTGGCTGCATTTTTATTCTGATCAGGTGCATGCTGTTGAAGAACATGTTATGACAGTCCCCTCTTGTAGCACTGTGTTTCACATCACGGTGTGGTCTTGGAGCCCACGGTGAGAATAAACCAGAATATGTATGAGAACGTTCTACCTAGACTAGAGCTTCTTGGAAGTAAAAACAACTATTCTGTTTCTATGGGGACTTAAAATCTGTCTACAGGGGTGGCTGCCTTTGTGACTTGGTCTGTGTGTTTCCCACTCCACAAGTGCTAGTGGTGCTAAGTCTTGAAATGCTGCTGGCTAAATCAAAACCCTCTTGAGCAGCAGAAGTGATAGAGCTGAGTCGTACATGTATATGCTCTTGTAATACAAATAACCTGGAGTTGATCCAAAATTATTTCATTAAAAACAAGAATATCAACTGCAATTCTGCTGTAAGCAAAAGAAAAATGAATCAATAAAAAGATTTGAATTGAATTATAAAGTTAAAATACCAGACACCTTTCTGTAGAGTTGGCGGACTGGTTTATCAAATTGCAACAATCTCAGTCATATAGATGTCTGAAAACATTAATTTAGGTCTCTTGAAAACAAGGGGATATTAAAAGTCTCTTGAGATAAAAGCTATGAGATAAATGCAGGAAATCAAGCATATTATTTATGCCAGAAAGAGAAAAGTACAGAACATTGGCAGAAGGCCTCATTTGAATTTTGCTATTACTGTCAGTTCTAGATAGAAAGCACCAGCTATTACAGAGAAGTAGGTAGATAATGTTTCTTTTCTTAACCTCCTCCCTTCTGCAGAGGACTAGGCAAAAAAAGTCAGTGTTTTGCCCAACAAAATCTGCACACAAATGTTTCTGACAAATGTTTTTAAAACTCATACTGCTGTGTTGCAATCAATAGGTTTCGTTGGTGATTTTCTCTTGAGACTTAGTTTTTACTGGTTTCAATCTGAAGTAAGACAGTGGGTTTGGAAGTCTCTGGGGTTCCTGCATTCTGTTTAAACAACCAGAAACTTCAGGAGAATGGTTGTTTTAGATGCTTCTGATCATGTTGGAAGGCAATGTAAATTGGACTCCTGGGTGAAACTGCCATTGGGTAATACCGTAGGAGGTCATAAAAAATTCTTTCACAGGGGAGGAAGGGAAAAGGAAAAAAAATCCTTTGGATGATGATACTGAGTGAATTAATCAGAAAATATAACTCAGAATGGTTGGCCAGATTTTCTTGATATTCTAGCATTTCCACAGACACTTGGGACTGAATGTGGTGTGATCTGCTGAGGGGTGCTTAGTGATGCAAGAACTCCTCTAGCCTATATTAGTCACCTTATTCTTCATAGTGTCATCTGTTCTTGGCTGATCTTTTCTCCAGTGATAGGATTTGTTCCAAGATGTGCAAAAGGAGGTTTAAACTGGTTATCAGGAAACCATTCTTTACTGAGAGGGTGGTCAAGCACTGGACTAGCATTCCTAGAGAGGTGGTCAGTGCTGCATGCTTATTAGTTTAAGGTACATTTGAACATTGCTCTTTATAAAGTGGTTTAACTTTTGGTCAACCCTGAAGTGCTCAGGTAGTTGACTAGATGATCATTGTAGGCCCCTTCTGACTGAAAATATTTTATTATTCTATTCTGTATCTTCCCTGTGCTGTCTGCCTTCACTACTTCCTTGAAATCAGTGTGTGTGGATGAATGCAGCAAGACCTTGTCTGGAAGACTGGAACTAGCAAGGGTTAAAAGATATCTGTGCTATCATGCAACAGAACAGTATATCACTTTCTAATATTGCTTAGTATGGCAAGAAGGCTCAAGTCTGAGAGTAGTGCTGCATCCAGAGAACACCTCTTACAGCAGGGAATGTAATGGGTAGGAGTTAAATATGAGGATCAAGAGTATAAATTGGATGTGCTTATTCATGGATCTGGCCTTGATTCCCTTATCAAAACCCCTTATGTGGCATATCTTGGAAATACCTATTTATCTCTAGCCATTGCAATCTCAATAACTGGTTCATGTACCAGTGTCTACATTAATTTCTATGTGTGCCATCTCCCCCCACCTAAACTCTGTTTATTAGGGCAGAAAGTGTTCTCAATATTCCTCTTAAATTAGTTTTCTGCCCAGTCCACTCCTTGGTTATGGGGAAAAGAGAGAGAAATCTTTGAGGTTTTTCCCTTATCCAGACCAGTTACAAAGTCTCTTTACAGTCAGTCTAGGAGTCTCCTTGGAGTGAATTGTCATCTCAGACAGATAAGGACGTCTGCAGTAGCTCTTGAAAGAATTAGCACCTTTGCTGTTGACTGGCTGATTGATTATGATTTTATTTTCTCTTTATCTTCATGATGAACTGTTCCACTCAGTGCTGTTTGTCCCTGTATGGGTATTATTGTATCACACCCAAGGAGGTGTCTTCTCTGGTGATATCAAAGCTAATTATGCAGTTCATGCTTGTACCAGATTTGCTCGATAAAGCACTAATTAAATGAATGTAGTATTTGTGGTGTGTCTGTTTCACTAGAAAGAAAAAAGGAGACTGGAAAATACTGTGTCTTTAGTGTGAAAGGACAGGTAGCTCCTCCTCCCACTTTTTCACAGAATTGCAATTAGTCGGTTGTAAAAATGAAAAGATTTTTTACATTTTAAAAGCATTTCATTTTTTAAAAAAATTAAAATGATTTATGTGCTTCAGAGTGAAGAAATTACTGAACTTCAATGGAATTGTTTGCTATCCTGTGATAATTTATATAAAATATTACTGCAGTACATGTAATTACAGTTGGGTATCTAAATTTGAACTGTTAATTATCTTTAGCTAGCAATTTCATGGAGGATAATCATATTTCCTGCAGTTGAAAGTGAACATTTTAAGTAACAGATGAGCTACAAGCCACAGGTTTTTGGCAGTAATTGCTGCTACTCCCTTATTTTCAAGATAAATCTCTTAATTAACAGCTGTATGGCAGTATCTCTCTGAAATATTTCATCCTTTTAAAGAAGAATTCAGGGAAATAAGGAATGGATTTCCTAGATATGCAAGGGGAAAAAAAAATCTCCTGTGGATTGTATTGGCTTAATTTGAACTGTAAGTATACTCAGGAATGGTTGTGCTTAGTGCTTTTACCTCCTCTGACATATTTACTTCGCAGTACTCAATAACAGAGACTGTTGGAATTCATGAGGGGCTTGTGAGATGAACTCTTTAAAGTTTAGTTTTCCAGCTCTAATAATAAATCAACTCCTGCCAGTCTGATTGTGGTGCAGATTATGTATAAGTCTCAAGCATACCTCCAAAAGACATTTGTTCCTGTTTGTTTTTTTCTTTTTTTTTTTGTAAATGTGGGAATTTGATATATGATATCCTATCAGTCTAAAATAGTGGGTGCCCATTGGTATTTATCCTACCAAGCAAACATTTCTATGCACTGTCTTCTACACAGTAACATTTACACAATTAAGGTGATAGTAGTTTGCTACTGTCCTGTTTGAATTAACCTGGCATCGATTATCTCAGTTGACTGTTTATTTCCTCAACAAGCTGTAGTACCAGGGCTTAATTTCATAAAGGGATGCATCATCTAACAAAAAAAGAATTAATCAGTCAACACTTGGTGTTCCTGCTGACTGTAAGAAGAGTGCAATAGCTAGGGACCACACTAAAGCAGCACCATCCTCAGTGTGTTCAAGGACCATTTGCATCTTGATGTCATTCTGTCCTAGGTTTAAATCTGATCTAAATTCATTAGTTGGACCTAATTTGTCCAAGTGTAATTGAGAAGCATGGAGACATTGGCAATGAGTAAAGTGGAAAGCATACCTTGCAGAGAAAGATGACTTTCTAGCTGTATGATTAGGGCAGAGTTGACAAGACAGTCTCTTGTAGCTTATATTATTGCTAAGACCACTTTCATTAGTGCTGACCCTGTCTTTTCAAATTAATCCCAGAATATTAAGTCCTTTTAGGGCTGTCTTCACTATATTCTCAGAAAAAAAAAAGAGATCTCTTCAAGGTTTCTGTCAACAGAAATGGCAAAGCAGTCAATGGAACCAGTTCACCTTTAGGACTTCTTTTTGTAAATGGCATCATTAACTGAACAAATCAGAACTTACTGCTACCAAATAATGAGAAGTGAGATGTACCCTGAGACCAATTTATATATTTCAGTTGTAATGAGGTATCTTGAATGGAACATGAAAATAAAATGTCAGAAGAAACAAAACAGATTCACAAGAATTCACTGTGACAGTTCTGCAAAACCAGCCTAGTGACTAATACTCTACTTACTTGCTTTTCATATAATATAGGTCTGTTTTTTTTTCTCTAACATGTCCTAGTCTCCAATATCTCTGTTTTGTTTCCCACATCTCTGCATTCATTTGTATTTGATGATGTGCATTTCCTGTTGCTTTTGCTGAACTGTCTTTTTCTGTGCAAAACAAAAAAAAATAATCACACTAAGCCAAAGGGAACATGATTGACTGTCCCACTTGGGGAAGAAAAATATTGTGCCCGTAATAATAAGCTCAAAGCGCTTTCTGGTAATTGTACTTCTATAATATTCTTTTCAAATTGAATTTCAGCATTAAAATTTATGCAGCCATTTGGTGTCATACTTTTTTCCTTCAGGAAAGAGAAATATTTCAGTCTGTGAACAGTATAGAACTGAAAACATTCACCAGTATCCCCAGCTAAAATTGCAGTAGGCTGCTGTGCAATTCCAGTGATGAATTGTACGTGTTAGCGTTTGGGAAATATACAGTAATCACTGCAACTATAAAGCATTACAGACAAAGAAATGGATCATTTTCTGTGGTTGTTACCTAGGCCATTTGAATGGTTGTTTTGCAGTTTCATAATTTGTTGCCACTTAAATAAATTGAGGATTTTTCCTTCAGCTCAAACCCTGCTTAGTGTAAGGAAAACACGGATTGCGTGCTTCTAGCAGAGCATCCTTTAAAACTTGAAAAGCTGAAGATCCTCACGGGGTAGTTTAATTTCCAGAAAACACCCACAAAAGCAATTACATTTTCAATGAATAATTTATTTGGGGTGCTTTAGATCAGATTCTTGTTCACAGTTTCTCACTTTATGCATTTCAGCTTGGTAATCGGTCTGGTTCCTACAGACAGGTTTTTAAACCCACCTAGATCTCTTGTCTGGCGAGAATCGGATGTCAGGATGGGGTCTGCTGTGTCTCTAGATGCTATCATTGCCTTCATTTCTTCTGTGAACTTTTTAGTTTTAAAATTCTTTTTAAGAAGGTGATAGCAAAGTGAAAGATGGAGTCTAATATAGTTTTGCATATTCCAATATAAAATTGCCCAAGAGGAGGATATATTTGATGTGCTTCAAGTACGATTACCATATAGGTTTAAAATGTGCTTTCCAATAGCATTTCCAGATATGCCAGCTACACACACCAAGGTGAAAGACACTCTCTTAAGGTGTTAAGATGGGCAGAAGGCATGCCAGGGTTTTTTATTTTCTATGAAGTATTTGTGTCATTGCTGTAATAATAAACAAACATACTCAGACACTTCCTTTCACTTACATCTAAATAGGTGCTTGTAACAGATTGTTTCCATCAATTCTGTGTGTACTTGATTATTGTGAAGTGGGATGCAAAACTGTACAAGGCTGTTGGAGAGGAGAGTCTTGCTGATTTTTATTTTTTTTTTTGCCTATGTAGCAGCATTTACTTTTCCTATTGTGTTTTACTGAATCAGGTCCTCAGATGAAGATGGCCCATGACAATGGCAGTTTACAATTTGATTGTGGTTTTGCAGTAAGAATTTCACAGAGTGGTCAATGTTACAAACCTTCTTGTATCTGAGATAATTCTCCTCTTTTATTTTCAGATTATTTCTCTGAAAATTATACTTGATCCAAACTCACCCCCTGGTGCTAACTGAATCCTGATTAATGGTGTGGTGTATAGAAGGTCAGACAAAAAGATAACAGCTGGTCCCTTCTGGCTGCTGACACTGAACTTTTCAATGGTCCTTGTTCAGTAAGCAAAACAAACAGCATTAGCTGCAGAGAAAACCCCCAAACCCTCTGTGAATTGGACCGACTTAAAGTGGTGACTTCAAGTTGATGGATCCCGTGTGTAACTGTTGTTCAGCAGTCTCTGAGAATGGGGCTGGGGAATTCCTTTTGACGAGCAGAAAGAGACAGTGTGCTTGCCCTTTATTGCTGTGCTGGCTCGGATCGTATGGCAGAACTTGCAGCATAGTCTCTAGGTGGTTTGTAACCATGTTGCAATTAAATCAGACACTTTTGACTGGCAGGTCTGTGCTATGAAATTGAAACTGCTGAATGGGGTATAAGAAAGAATGGAAATACTGATTTATTTTCCACAAAGATAGTTATTCATAACTGAGAGGCTGTCTAGGTACCATTAATGTTATCTGGAGAGTGCATGTGCATTCTTAAAGATTCTTTGTAGATAATAGTTTGAAATAAATAGATATCAATAGGGCAAACACATAATACATGTGAATTCCGGTGATTCCTTTAAAGAAAATCAGAACAAGAGTAATATAAACTATGAATCTCAACTTCCTTCAGAATCTGTTCAGGAAGGTACAAAGATTTGCAAATCCAGCATTTTACTAGAGCTCAGATAGCCCCATTCACCCTAAACCAATTATCTGATGCGATCAGCAGGTCAGGAAACAGGGTAAACAATAAGGGGACAAATCAACTATTGCTTAATGTGTTTTCCTCTCCTTTCAAGTCTCATATCCCCTTTAAGTTACCTCATAGCACATATTCCTGTAAGACTTCATATTCTCATTTTCATTCCAAAATTTCCCTCCATCTTTGTGAGTTTCTTGAAAACCCAACAACTTTGAGAACAGAGAGGCAGTGCAAGCCTGGAGCTAGGGCACAGACCCTGGCTTTCCATGAGCCAGGTTTCATCCTTGCTGGAGCAAATCCCTCCTGCTCTCTGCACTTCACCTTGCCTCCTTTGCCTTCCAACTTTAGTTGCTAAGCTTGGTGGGACAGCATCCTCTCTGGGTGTTTGCATGGCACTGGGAGTAACGGTAACCTTGCCTCAGCTGAGACCTCTCAGAGCTGCAGCAACGCAAATATTCCTTTTCTCTGTCTTTCAAGATGCTCACAAATTCTACAGTGTTTTATCAAGCCTTGACAGAACATGTCAGAACAGGACATGTTCATGACAGAACATTTCTTGTGTTCAGCAACCTGTAGCATCAGGACTTTGATTTGAGTTAGCGACACCGATTGTTTAACACATCTCATTACTTTATACTGTGTGTTTTATTCATGCCTTTCTCTCTTTCCAGCACTTAAGATCAAGTAAGTCTTTGTGTCTGGATTTCACATCAATGTCTATCTTGAGTTGACATTGTGTTTAACTAAATCAAACTAGTTTTCTTATTTTAATTTGTGTCAATGTCTCCAAAGTGGGCTGATTGGTATCTTACATTGCTCTTGCCTTCTTTATATAAGCAGAGTAATAATTTCTTATGAAGTGGGAAGATTTGCAGAAGTATTTGTGTAGATGAGGAGCACTGCTTTGCTGATTCAGTGGAATCTTGTCTTATGCAACATGATGATTTTTATTATAGCATTAGGCAGGATGTTATATCTTGGGGCAGGCAATGTTTGTATGTATGTTTTCTTTGTGACAGAGTGAGGTGTCGCCTCTACCTGGTGCAGAAAGAAGTGATCAAATATATTCTACTGATTGACCAGTTCTTCATTTTAAATACCAGGATTCATGAAGAGTGAATTGTTTGTCTAATTTTATTGGCTGACATCTTCAAAATACAGCTATCAAGCAAATTTCCTTACATGGGATACATGCCAATTGAGTTCTCTTAGAGTATGTAGTTACTTTTATAATGGATATTCCCACATCCCAGAGCACTTTGCTGTTAATTCCATGTTGTTTGCTGCTGACTCTGCACACCCTGGGACACTACTACTGGGTCAAGGAGCTCATTCTGGATGTTCAAGCTCCTGGGCAAAGGAAGTCAATCTTACAATATTGCAAAGTAAAGCTGCTCTGTGGAATATAAGTTTCATAACCACAAGCTATATTACTTTTCCATCTTACATTAGGCATAAGTTCCCCTGGAGGAATGTTTGTGGGTCTCTCTTCTTTGTGGCCTTTATTTAGTTTGGAGGAACACGTCAACCACCTAAAGCAAAATCTGCTTTTGTGTCCAGTGCAAATATAGAGCCTGTTGAATTTTCTTCTTAAAATGTGGCAGATCCTGGAGGAAAAAAAAAAAAACAAAAAACCAAAAACACAAAAAACAAAGCAACAAAAAACAAGTGAAATTCTGTAGAAAAAAAATTTAAAAAATATCACAAGGTTTCCTCTAAAGCCTATTTAGCCAAATCTGCTGCTGCTGTGCACCACGCTGACAGCTGCTAGTAAGATTGCCTGGTGAATGATAGTAATCCTTAGTGCAAGTCTGTGTGAACTGAACTCCTACTCTGTAGTTTGGATGATGTTTCTTTAAGCTGTCTAAATTGCTGGGAATTGCAGATTACCTGAAAATAAAGCCACAAAGCACTTGCTACTTCTGTCTGGGAATACTGTCTTCAGATTTCAATTCATCTTCTTCTAAAGTTCTAAAAAATAATAACCTGAGATGAAAAAAGGGAAATAGAACTAATTTTTGAGAAGAGGTATTTGAAAGCACTCGTTCCAGGACTGAACTTGATGTCAAAGGCAAATTTAGTTGTACTCAACTAGAAGATGGAATGATGCAGACAAGTCCTGTCCTTGCAGTTTCAGGTAAATTTATACATGTTTCTAGCTCAAAAGATCTGCAAAATGGACAACCCTATGTCTGCTCACACAGATGCAAATGTGTGTTGTTAGCTGTCAAAAAACCCACCCTAGAAAGAATTGCAGATCTTTAATATAAAAGACAACTGCACAAAAATTATCTAGTGCAGCAGGAAGGGCGTAAGAGAGCAGTGTTGTCTCTTGGCATATTCCAGGGGCTAACCTAGCAAATGTGAGAGGCACAAGAGAAAACCTATGCTGGAAAAAATAATAAATGTTTAGTTGTTTTAAGCATGTTGGTCTATCCTGGGTCCTAAAAACTGGAGAGGGTGTTTGAAAAGGGAAGGGGGCATCTTCCAATTTTCTGAGAGATGAGATTTTATTTTTTCCATGCTGTCTATCGCCTGGTGCTCTGACACCTCACAGTCTGTTTCTGTATAAGACATGCTACTCATAAAAAAAAATGCATTCAATTCAAGCATACCGGAATGTAAAAATGTCAGAATAAATTATTTCTTCTTTCTGATAGATAGTCTGAAAGGCAAACCATGTTTATGTGACTCCCAAAGGTCTGCAGACAAGAAGCTAGCAAGAAATCTTGTATTTCTTCAGGATTGTGTGCTGTATTTTAAAATTTGCCTCCTGCTGTCATCTTACATGTACAGAATCTACACTGGTTGAAAAAGCTTCTAGGAAACAATCTATTTGACCTGGTGGTTTGCTGACTGATCAGCATTCTGCCTTGCTCTGCCACAGCCAGTCTAAAGACACGATTCTGTGTGTGTGTGCTTGGCAGTGAAATGCAAATCCTTGGTAATTTATCAGGAGAACACAAGTATTTATTACATCTAGCTTTTGGGAGCATGAGGAGGAGGAGGGTGTTTGAAAAGTTTTAGCAGGAGATGAGAGAAAAGACACTTATCTGGCCCAAGCTGGATAGTGATTTTACTGTTAAATTCACTGGTAATAGAATCAGGGCTATGGACCATAATACTGATGAGACATGACAAAGAGAAAATGTATAAAGGCAGTTAGAAAAATTTCAAATGCTTGGATAAATATTCATAATTTTGCTGTATGTGGTTTATGTGCTTATAGTCTACTTTGATCTCTGCAGTCAGGAGCAAAATTAAGTATGACATTGGTGGAGAAAAGAGAAGATGTTTTTCACAGAGCTACCTGTTCAGCCACAGCACTGATTTTCCTACAGAAAAAAAAATAAAATTAAAAATTATATTTGTAAAAAAAATTCCATCTAGAATCACTATGGAAAGTGAACATCTGAATGAGGAGAAAGTTCAGTACATAAATGGGATGCCTGAATCCTGTCATGGCTGCCAGTTGGGTAATTTGTATAGAAACAGGGCAGTGGAACCAAAAAACCTCATTTATATAGAGTTCAGTTGCAATACACACTGAATCCTTTTCTGATTTGAAAATCAACTTTTTAAAATAGAGCTAAAATCAGGAAAGCTGTGCTGAAGGTTAAGCACAAAACAGCTTTTGTGATTCAAGTTAAAAATTGCCCTAAACATTGAATGTAATGTTCAAATAAAACCTGGGATCTTTTCCACAGCTGATGTTTCCCCCAGAAGAAAACCAAAAATTACTAAACGGGAAAAAAATGGTACCACAGTATTTGCAGACCTGACAGGTTATGTCAAAGCTGAGTATCTGCAGGAAGGAAGTTGATTTCCTTTGCACTTTTCACTTGCCTGATGCTCTCACTGCCTCACAGATCTCACTGCTGTTGTGGAGAACACGGGTACATCGTGGATCTTTCCCCATCCAGCCCCCAGGGAATGGTGGGTTTTTAAAGCTTGTGAGATCCTGATTGCTCCATTGAAACAAAACAAGAAAACTCAACCTTGGCAATTTGCTATACTGCTTTAAAATATAAAGATATGTTGGCATAAGATATGGGATTATATAGGAATCACCAAGTTATGAAACCCGATTTTTTGCAGATGAGGCTTCTCAACTTATCATAGCTCCAAAAATCCCACTGTGAGGTCCAAGACTTCTCTGCAGTCTAAGGATCCTGCTTTCAGATCTCAAGGGGTAGTATTGTACAGTGTTAATGATGCAGTACTGTAATTATGTGCTTTTCTTATCAGTTGCATTTTCAGGGCTTGGCTTTACCACCTTCTACTTAGCTGGAAAGTTGCACTGCTTCACGGAGATCGGACGGGGGAAGAGCTGGCGGCTCTGTGCAGCGATTCTCCCACTCTACTGTGCCATGATGATTGCCCTGTCACGTATGTGTGATTACAAACATCACTGGCAAGGTGAGCTTTTTCCTACTTTTTCTACTACAAGATCCTTTTTTTCTGTGTATTGGGCATGATTTGGGTTAATGGCCCCTCCTTGAGAAGTATTTATAAGCTGCACTAAGCTTCATAGCACAGGTTGTAGCAGATTCTACCTACACTGAAGACCTTGCTGCAAAGTTTGATGTTTTCTGTTCTCTTAAGTTTTTTGGCCAAGCTTATTATTGCTCCCACAATGTCAATTCCACATATCAAACTTAGGTTCTACTTAGAAAGAGAAGTGTTTATTTTCTTGTCATATCCTATTCAAAATTATTTTCCATAGCTTTAGGCTGCAAATACTTTGATATTTTTTTATATTTTGTTATACTGGCTAGATGTTAGCATGATGGAATCAGTAAGGTACCATATATGTGGTATTAATGCATGTTCATGAATTTGTAACTGCAAATAAATGGTGACTGTGTTCAATATGGATGAGTAGGTCATTGAAACAGCATGCAATGTCCTCCTTCATTGTGAAGTACCTCCACAAAGCTAAAGAAATGCTGCCACAATCTTAAATCTTATCTTTGTGAGGGAATGATTGTTATTGACAGAGTGGGAGATGACTTGTAAGACTAACAGCAGCGTTTGATATGTTTGCAAGCTGTTTGCTCTTGAATGAACCTGCTTCCTTCAAAATCTACACATACTGAAGGATGAGAATATCCTTAAGTGAACCATCAACAGTCTGAAGGATGCTTAGTCTAAGTGTTTTTAATTTATTACTTACAGTTTCTAGTGGAAATTTTAGATCTTCATATTATGTGAGCATTTTTGTGTAAATGAGACATTGTTTTAATGCAGTTTAACTAAAGCAGATACCTTTCAGGAGGTTTCTCAGTAAGGTTGAATTGAGTAGCACTGACCTTTGTAGCTTCAGGGCAAAGTCAGAGCATCCTCTCTTCCCTCAGGGTAGACACTTCAGACTGCAAGAGCCAGTCAGATCAGTTGCATCTGTCACAGGAAGGCTTTTGTGTCAGAGTCCTTTAGAATAAAGGTGTGAGATGTAACTGATATAGAAGGCTGCACTATTTATTAATTAAACTCTGATATTACTAGGTGACATTTTCATGACTTCATTCTGTTTAAGTCAGAATTATTCCACACCTTTCCCTCCCACACTGAGTCTTTCAGACATAGACCTGGTAGATTCTGGCAGGTTGTCCCTGTGTCTCCCCTCCAGTGTCTACAGGCCAGTTTGCTGCTGTCTGTCAGCATCTGCACTTTCACTATCAGAAAATCACACCATCTATAATTTATTTTACAGTTTCTTGACCCTCTTTTCCACCACCTTTGCACCTACCTTTCTCCACTGATGTCTCCTCTCGAGTAATCAAGCCTGTAATTACTTTTTTTAATTTATCCTCATATTCCTATCAGAAATGCCAGATATTTCTAATTTTTTAATGTAGGTCATCTTGGTTTATGTGGTCTTGCTGTTATAACACTGCTGGCCTTGCATATTGTGCTCCTCTTGAGGTCCTGAGCATTCCTTTCACTTGCCTGCTGGTTATGTACTGTTTACCTATTTTCTAAAATGTATAATTCTGTTGGTTCCTGTGCACCATTTCAATTAGATAGATCACCTCTGTCTCTCTGAGCATTTCTCCCAGTGCAGTCAGCATACCAGAGCAAGACATCCATGTTTTTCCTTGCTCTGTTCTTTGTGCTTGTGCACCACCGTGTTCCTCCCACAGCTGCTTCATCACCAACCATTACCCTTGAGATGTTCTTTAAGGAGTCTCCTGGCTTTCTGCAGAGACCTCATCTTGTTACAGGGCTCATTACTCTTCTTTCCTCACTGACACCTGCAGCCTGAGAGCCTCTAGCACAAAGCTGCTAAAGGTGAGGTTGGCCAGAGGGACAGACTTGCCTCCTGCCCAGTGTGGGACACTTGCCTGGCTTGAACTCTCTGTTAGTGTGGGAGTGTACAGGTTTACTCTCAAGTTTTGAACAGGTTTGCAGATTGTATTATCTCTTGCCAAGAGTGAGAATTATTTCTGTACTGAAACATCATGTGCTATAAGGCAGATTATTGTGGTATATTTATACATATGATAGAAGAAAACTACACCCAAGGGGTTGCAACTGCATCCATTAGAGCCTCTCATGTTTTTGTCTTTGAAGTTTGAGGAAATGAAGCTGAAAGCTCATCTCTTCTCAAGCTAAGAACACTCCTGGCAGACATTATGCTGCAGGTGACTCCCTATGATTTTACCTGAAAGAACTGCACTCCCAAGGGAGAGACTATCCCTTGTAATACGCAGCGTGGAAACTCAGGCCTCATCTTTTATGCTTGGCAGAGTCATAGAATCATAGAATCATAGAATGATTAGGGTTAGAAGAGACTCCCAGAGGTCATCTAGTCCAACCCCCCTTCAAGAAGCAGGGACACCCCCCAACTAGATCACGTTGCTCAGGGCCTCATCCAACCTGGCCTTGAACGTCTCCAGGGATGGGGCATCCACCACNGCCCTCCTCTGGACCCTCTCCAACTGGTCCATGTTCTTATGTTGCGGGTAAAACATCTAAACATCTAAAATATCTATCTAGTTTGGGGATTTTTTTAACCTAAATCATATATTTTATTAAACAATATCTGGGGCAAGTCTGTATTGCAGTTGGCTTCTGGGCCGCAAGAGCACATTGTCGGCCATGTTGAGTCTCTCATCCACCAGCACTCCCCAGTCCTTCTCCTCAGGGCTGCTCTGGAGCCACTCTCCACCCAGTCTGTAGTTGTGCCTGGGATTTCCCGGACCCAGATGCAGGAACTTGCACTTGGCCTGGTTGAAACTCATGAGGTTGGCACGGGCCCACGTCTCCAGCCTGTCAAGGTCCCTCTGGATGACATCCCTCCCCTCCAGCGTGGGGACAGCACCACACAGTTTGGTGTCATTGACGAGTCAACCGATTATGTTAAATTACTTATGGTGGCTTTGTGATAGACTTTTAACTATGCTGTGGGAATAAACAGGACCATCCAGGCCTTAGCATACTGTAGGTGAAAGATGGAGTGGAGTATCCTCACATTAAAAAAGCCATTGAGTGGGCTCAGAATGTTAATGTTATGAGCACTTTATGAGCTCCCTTTGCTTTGGCTGGAAAAAGTGGTATTTGAGATCTTAGTGTTGGCATTGGTGAATATTAGGATATTATACTATGATTCTTCAACATATTGACTGCTTTTTAAGTCCCTAGTTTTCTGTAAAGGCTTGTAACTCTAAAAATTTTAATTTATTCATTAACCAAGTTGAAATTTTGTACAAAAAGAACAGATAAATACTAAAATTGAAAGGATATTCTTTTTTTTTTATTGGCACATGAAGGGGGTGGGGGGGTGGGAGGAATAAAGGAAACTGTGACTACCATGAGCTCAAAAAAAAATCACAGAATTGTCTTGAAAAATAGGAGCCTGTGTGTTTGCTCAGTACCCCCAGATAAGGTCAGTAAGGTAGAATCTTTGGCATAAGTGATGCAGATAATTTATATTGCTGTGGTGCCCAAACTGAGGCTCAGACTTGCATAATTTGTATATTAATGTTTTGAAAGAAATTACCTAGGCAGGTTTTCAGCAAGTCTTGAATTACTATGGAACTTGTAGGGGACTGGCAGGAATGGGTGTTTCTCTGTAAATAAAAACAGTAATTATAAGCTTGACCTTGTTGTTAAGGAAAATGTAAAAAAGCAGCTGGAACAGCATTGAGGAAGGTAACCTGAGAAAATGAATCTTGTCACAATAACTAAATATTTTACAAGTTAATTGGTACCTGTATCTTGTAAAGTAATAGTATGCTATAGTGAAGTTTCTTGTCCTTGATACCTTTGTTGCCCTGACAGTTTGACAGGGACCATTAGAATGGCACAAAATCAGTCAGCTACCAGTATGGGCACGATAAGCTTCTGTCTCTTTGCAAATACTGTGTACACACAATCACATCTTAAAATCTTATTTGAGCCTCTGTTATGTTTGTTAGGGATAGATTTGTTATGTCCTTTTGTGTGCAGGAAGGGAACAGAGGATTAGAAGCAATCTCTGAGGTCACTCAGTCTAGTCCTCTTCCTCAACAGATAACTGTGACTTATAATCACGTTTCTTAAATTTAACCATCACAATCTTATTTTTTTTCAGGTTTTCTTGCCTGAGTTATTCCTGTTAAAAGGCTCTGCAGAATCTCACTCTCCAATGATTACAAGCCATTTATTACCCACTGAAAATTGAATAACACACCTTTTGTCCTAATACATACTAGGCTGACAAACAAGGCATTTAATCCATATTTATGTATTTTACACCAAAAATAAATTGTATTGACTAACTCTTTTTGTCATTAAGCTCAATGATTCCCTATTTTTATTAAATTGTGGTTTCTTTGCAGCTGAAAGTAGATACAGAAACATGGGTCTATCCAAATGATATGGTGTTTAGTAAGCCTTGTCAAAGGAAAACACGGTGTCAACTTACATTCTAGCTAGTGTCTTCTGCCTCACTTTCATTATTGTTTGTGCTTAAACCTGAGGCTTTCAAAACTTTTCAAAGTTTTGCTCTGGTTTCTTGAAAATGAAACCCAAGATCAGGTGAGTATATTAGCAAGAATCGACAGAACAAGTCCTCTTACCTGTCAGGTACTATGGGGCTCCCATGGGAAACTCAAAATTGCTGGTGTGTGATCTACAAGTATCTCCTTTAATGGCCTTATTTTATTTTCTTGTAGGCATATGGTATAGTAAATAGCATAAAAGAAAGATATTTAAAAGGTATAAAACCCATTGAGAGGCATGCTTAGCCTTTGACCTTTTCATGTGCTTTTAGGAAGAATTTAAATTTTTCTTGCCAGCTGTCTTTTTTCAGGGGCTTTTTAGTAGCTCTAAGTGAAATGAGTAGTAGCCTTGATGGTCCACTTCCTGAAGAGGGATAACTTCTCATCCTACATCCTACCCTGTCTGCATTGGAGAATACCTCCTTGAATGGGAAACAGTCAAAGTAGATCTGGCATTTTAGCTGCCATCTTTCCTGGGGTTACTTAGGCAGAGACAAGGAGCAGACTGTAGTTGAATAGATTTAGATGACCCACCAGTGGGAAAGCTCTGGATGCTGTAAAAAGCATAGTTCAACTGCATTGTTAATAGATAGAAAACTTGGTGATGATGGTCATGGTAAATCATGGCAAACTGAAAGAAGGTGTGGGTTGCCTACCCTTAAAGGCTGGTCAACGGTGATCTGGAACATCACTGATGGTTAATGCTGTATGGAAACCATTCTTATTTTATTTCCCTTGTTCTTCTCCTGAAACATATCCAACCATCTACATTTGGGTATTCAAAATGCTGGGGATACCCCCAAAATACTAATTTTTTATGTTCTGGATGATTGTGATATTCAGTTCCAAATTCTTTCTGAATTCACATTTTTCTGGATTAAACACTTCCAGGTTAACCACAGGTCTTTTATTTAAAGCTGTCTTTTACTTAAAGTTGTCTCTACTGGCTATCCTTTCTGTGGTAACATGCTTCTTGTCTTGTTGCTTTTCTCACCTAGATGCTTTCGTTGGAGGGGTCATTGGCCTCATTTTTGCTTATATTTGCTACAGACAACACTACCCTCCTTTGGCTAATACAGCTTGTCATAAATCTTATGTCAGCCTGCTAGATCAGAACTCCTTGAAGAAAGAAGAGACACCTACAGCAGACAATGCTACTGGCCTGCCTCTGGAGGGAATAACTGAAGGTCCTGTATGACTTTAAGAAATGTGCAGGATGAACTTTTAGCCTTCTCACATTTCCTCCAAACTGGTCTCTTAACACGGTGTTTCTTACTGTACATGTTTTTTTCCTCTTTAATTTCTTTCCTTTTTATAAATAAAAATGAAATATTTTATTTTTAATGTCATATCATCATACTTTTAAAGTTAAATTTTCAATTTGTATTGACTTACCAAGTTGTCTGTTTTCGGTCTACTACACACAGACTACTTGAAGGAAGGGGAAAGAACAGTAATAAAAATAATCCTATACAGAGAGTGGCTAAGAAAGAAATTTTAGGATGATGTGGTTGAGGATATAGTAGATCTGGAAACAGATTTTTCTGAAGTACTGAGTGTCTCCTAGAAAGTTCTGGTCGTCTTCAGCACTCATTGATTTTGATGGGTGATGAGTACACACAGCACTTTTCATCAGATGTTCAGCATCTGTTGTGGCCAGCCGTTTCTTTATATAATTTGATAAGTTGGACATCATCCTTATGTTTATCTTGTTGCCTTCTAACATAAAAAACTCCACATGCTGGTAGAACTCCATGTTAATTGTCACGTTTTGACAAGGTCATTCTGAGCTACTAATGATCAAGCAATCAAAATATATGAATGGTGACATGTTTGTAAGAGCCAAGCCTCGTGCATTAGTAGTTCCACAGGGTGATGCTGACATCCAAGAAATTCCACACTGTTGAAATGATCAGCTTGCAATAGCATATATGTTCATAGGATGGATTAGAAACTTAGTATTATATCATTAGCAATTTTTGAGAGCACTTGCAGTAATTACCATCAAAACCAAATGAATCAAAAGAGCACCCATAACATCGAACAAGATGAAGTCTTTAAAAGAAATTTACAAACAAAAAATCCTAAAACCATGAGGATAAAGAAACACAACGTTTTCTGTGAAACTCAGTGTGCCATGTTCATTCTTGTGTAGTGACTCACTGCAGCATTGGTGATCTAAAGAAACGCAAAGATTTTCATTTGTGACTTTGGGCACACAGCCATGAACACTTGTGGTGGTCTCCAGCACTGTAACATACCTGGAGGAATGCTGGAAGACAGTTTTTCCCCTAGACCCATTCCATATTTCCAGCTTGTCAAGTTCTTGAGTGTGGTTCTTGCGAAGGTTGGCTCGGTACCTGAACTGAAACTCGCCCAGATCAAAGCACTGTTGGTATGGAGATGATTCCAGAGTGTATGACTATAGTTAATTTATTATTGGTAAGATCCTGTTTTGTTCTGTATGCACTATGCAGTACACATCACATTCCTGTAAATGATGGCAGAATGTCAGATTCCAGAATTATTTTTTTTTCCTCAGATACCCTGTGAAAGTGCAGACAGACGTTCCAGACCACAGTTGAACGTTCCTCAGCCAGAGCTGCTGGTTGAAGCGATCGAGATAGCATTGATCAATGACCATTAATAACGGTGCTTTATACTGGAGGAGACTGCTGCCATAATTATAATTTGAGTTCCTGTTGGAATATGTATTGGCCTTGTAGGCATTTTGTGATTCCAATGGCTCAGTGTCTTTGCATAAGGCTTGTCATTTACTGTTCTCAAAGATAAGCCACGTAGATTTTTTTTGAGAAGAGCTACTTCCTGATTGGCAACACTTGAACTTTTATAGAAAGCAAGTAAATTAGAATCCTGTTAAAAATAGATATAATAATCCTGCACAAGGAGATGCAACTTTACTATGTATACACTTCCACAGTGTTTGGAAATAACTATAAATAGGAAATGTTGGTAAGGAACAGCACATAAGACTCGTGAAGCCAGGAGGGTTCTGTATAAATTTGGCCTGATCTACCTGTAAAACTGATACTAGTTTGTGTCAGAGTAGGATATTTTTACTGATGGTTACAGATTCTGAGATCTAGAACAGAGCCAGAACAACCCAAACATAACTCTGGGGTTGGTGGTGTAGCAAAAAATGGTATCAGCAAAGCAAAACTATTCTGGCCTTGCTTTTGTGCTGGATTTGACAGAATACTCCTCTACAATAATTGAGGTCTTATTCTAGAAACCCACACAGTTTAGTGGAGGTTTAATCTTTCTAAAAGTTTTTAAACCATCCTACAGAATTCTGTAACAGGGATACCAATTTCTATTACTTCATGTGGGAGGATTAATGAAAGCCCTAGAGTAAGGGTTATCGTGTCTTTACATTGTATAGGGCTCAGCCACTAGTGTTTTTTTCTTTCAGCAGGAACCCTAGTCTTCCAGGTTATATGCAAATGTTAAAAAAGAAATAAATCTTAAATCAAAATTAGAAGTTTAATACTGATGCATAGAGCATTTTGCATGTTTTTATATAGATCTGGCTTATTCTCAAAAATGAGTGGGGCCTCCTAACTGTGCTGTACACATTCCCAGTATTTTAATGGCTTTTGATACAAACAAGCTGTTGTCTTTGGGATGGGGAAGTTTACACAGCCCTACAATGAGTAGTGGCTGTTAAAGGATTGGAATATGAAGTGTAAAGCAGCATAAATACTTATATTGCAGGAGTAATTGGTGAACTTTGCAAAGCAGTAAAGAATAGCATATTTTAATGGGAATAATTAAAATGGAAGTCATAAAATAGACAATGTAAAAGCTTTGATTAAAATGTAATTAAAATTATGGAGGGCTTAATGAAGTGAAACTTGCAGAGGGATCTGTGGGCTCTGTAATTACCAGTGCAAAGTCAGTGTAGGGAAGGCATTTTTGTGGATCGATGTATTTTAATCTCATGCTTTCTCAATGTGAAGGAAATGTATTGTTGTAATGCACCAATAAAACTACACATGAATGTGGGTTTGTACACCTGTGTGTTATCTTTATTTTTTTTTTTTGAGAAGAATAAAAGGTACCAAGTTAGCTTCATTAATAAACCACGTGGAATATTGGAGAAAAGTAATCCCTAATGTCACTGCTGTTGATAAAGAGCAGTAGGTTACACAAGTCATTGCTCATATCACTAAAATGCAACAGGCTTCCTCCTTTGACTGGAATATGCTGTCCAATTTTTATCCCAGAAAATGCACAGTCTAAATCTGCAAGGTTAAAATTTTGAAATATTGAGCCACCTGAACTGCTGTGTGTCCCTTCCATCTGCAAGTTCCATATCTCAAATGATGCTAGGTGTGCCATATTTAGTAACAAATATCATTAGCCTTTTTTAGGCTAACAAAATTGATCAGAAGCAGCAGAAATGTTCCCAAACCAAGAGAAGCAAGAGACTGGGAACCACTCAGCAAAATGTCCCCGTAGTGAATGTGTGTCTCAGGCTTCAGTAGAGCTGAAGTGATTATGCTGATTTATTCCCAGATTGTGTTGTGTACAATTTAGTTTGATCTGGACATCTATGCTTTCTCCTGGATGCTGCAATTTCTTTCCATTTAATGTGAAAAGACAACCTCGTTTTCCTCCTTTCTTTATTTCCATGATAAAAAATTACTATGCCAGAGATTGGATGGGGAAAAAATCCAAATCAGCTGCCTTAAATTTTTATGGTACTGAAATTCCATCTACTTCAGTGAAACTGTTCTGGATCTCTGAGCTCATCATAGCCAGTCCATGGAATATAGATTTTTCAGACAGATTTTTCTCATATACTTACATTTCAGGAGTAAAATTAGGAAAATATTGCAACTCCTTTGCAATTTTTTTTGGGGGGCTTCTCTGACAGAATGGAAAAGTCCTGCATGGAGTTTCTTCACAACACTGCTCGTCTTATCAAAGCAAACGTTGAGATTTTGGTCTTCCATCACTGTAGGCTTCCAGTAAACTCTCAACTCAAACATGAAAAGGAGAAATTGTAGCTCATTTTTAGACACATTATAATGCAGTAGTCATCTTGATGTGGGTGTGCTCTAAACAAAGTAAAATTTCAGGGCTTGTGTGTCTAAATATTTGCCTTGGGTTGGATGGTTTAGAAATGCACAGTTATAATTTCAACTGGGCAGGGAAGAAACTTAAGCACACTGAAATACTCTTGCCTCATGTTCAGGGACCATCTGTATAAGGGAGAATAGAGAGATTTAAAAGCTGTTCTTGATCCTATGCACCCTCATAAGAGATAATTTCTTTCTTGCAAGAGAAAATGCTGAACACTTGGTAGTTTTCTCCAGATTTCTCATTGTTCAAATAATCTAAGCAGCCTCTCTAGATGGTCCAGTATTTTTCTCTAGCTCTTTTCATCAATTATCTTAGGAAGACAATCATACATATAGGCAGTTCCTTTTATTAAGAACACTTCAAAAAATTTAGAATGGCATAAATTAAATAAAAATTAAGTATATGAATCAAAGTTAACAAACAAAATTCAGCTTTATGCAATTAAGCCAAAAAATATTGATCGGATGTTATTTGTAACTGCGCATTCAATGGAGTTGGTCATCTTAAAGAAATGCCTAAAAAAACTCTTTAAATAATTGAATTTTTTTTAAAAATCAAATATTGATTTAATTAAATTGTTCAATTTAATAATCTAATATGCTTTATGTCCAAAGAGAAGAAAATTATGTAAATAAGTGATAACTAGTGGGTGTGAATATCAGTTAAAAATAATTCTGAATTCGTTAATTAACTCTGTTTTAAACACAAAATTAAAACACCTACTGTTTTATTCCCACAGTTTAAGGTATATATTAAAATTGCCAAACAGGACCATATTGTTGGACAGTTAGGATTATCCTAGTGTTTAACCTGTGGGCATATTTTCCATATGTGGACATACCCTTACAAGGAATATAATCTCTTAGGGTACACTCCACACTCATCCAGTAAACAGAATATTTACCTTGCTCTCCTAAGAGGATGAAACTAAATGAGAAGTTCCCTGCAGGATACACCCAGTTTCATGGGGTTTATTGAGTAAAGATCTCCTGTCCTACCAGTGTCACTCCTTGCTGGGTGACATGCTCTGAACAGAGAGCAGGCAGCATCACTGTGCCAGTAAGGTAGAACTCGCTCGCTGTGTGTAAAATTAAACTGACAGGACTGGGCAGGTCATTCCTGATACACTGGATTTGAACTCGGCTTCCTTCTGCAGCTGCTTGGCATTTGGCTGAGTGCTAGAGGATTTCTGCTTAAACTGGCAGAGGGAGCCAAGAAATCAGCATTCAGGCCAGATTTGGATCTTGTTTGAGCTGAGATACATCTGAGCTGCAATCCATGTATGCTGAAGATCTACCTGTGATTTTACTGCCAGCCTCTGAGATAACTTTCCAAAGGGAAAACCAAGAGGCATTAGGGGGTAGCACACACTGTGCAGTCTGTGTAGCAAGGTATGGGTGGGACATGAATCGAAAATCCTTGCTCAGACTTTGACTTGATAAAAACAACACAGTGAGGCCCTCAACAAGCTCATGAGTATTGCAGAATGTCCAGCGTGAAACACAACTCAACCAGTTTCATCAGCCTTAAACCTTTGAACTGAATCATAGAATCATAGAATTTTTAAGGCTGGAAATGACCCTTAAGATCATCCAGTCCAACCATTAACCTACCACCACCAAGTCTACCCTTAGACCATGTCCTCAAGCACCGCATCTCCCCGTCTGTTAAACACCTCAAGAGATGGGGACTCAACCACCTCCCTGGGCAGCCTGTTCCAATGCTTGAGGACTCTTTCAGTAAAGAAGTTCTTCCTAGTATCCAACCTAAATTTTCCCTGGTGCAGCTTGAGGCCATTACCTCGAGTTCTGTCGCCTGTTACTGGGGAGAAGAGACCAACCCCCAAATTTCTCTGTTAGTTCACCCAAAAGTACTTGATTTCACTGCCAGCTTTACAAATGTCGTGCATTATTCTGTTGACCTGCTAGAATTTTACACTTGATGTGGAGACTCAAGTCATGTGATCTGAAACAGCTTTAGTGCCAAGAGCAGATGGAGCTGTGCACAAGGTTGTATGTATGGTTTGCTTTTGTTTATAACATTTTTATAGTGCTTTTTAATTATTGCCTCTCCCCTCCCCTGCCCCCCCTCACACACACAGCCTGGTCCTATGTCCTCTGAGCTCCCTGCTCTGAGGTCCCTTCTTGTTCTTTTCACCTCCAGACCAGCTGCTCTAATGTTGAAGGGAATGGAAAGTGTTTACTGACCCCTACAGATACCTTCCTCTGGATGGTGTCTGTCTCCCTTTGCCATCCTCTCTACATTAATTAGAGGATTTTAAAGTGCTCCTCTCTGTTGTTTTGCTGCATTTTCTCTTGTTCCTGTTTGAAAACTGCTGTCTCTGCTTTAGTCAGCTTGAGATGCACCACAGACACCCATCCTTGGGGGCACTGATTTGATTCACAGACTGGAATGGCTTGTCCTAACATTTGCAATGCTTCTTTCCCCATGCAGGGAAAGCAGCCAGCAATCATGTGTTGGGATCAGCTGTTTGGGTTAACTTTCCCTCTCTGGTGTAAATGAGATAAATAGGCTGGCACATGTAGATGGATGCTAGTGAGAGACCTTGCAAGATCATAAATGCCGTGGTTTGAGGCTGCCTCATGCTTCCCTACCCCTCCTGGGTTAAGCAGCACTGAGCTGTTCTCCAGGAACTCAGCAGGAAGAATGGAAATATCTGCCTAAGCCCCACAAAACCTGTCCCAGACCCCTTTGTGAATAGGAAAACAAAGTCTCTCTCTCCCAGCACCCCTGGTGCCACTGCCCTGAGCAAGCCTGTGTGAGGAAACACCCCATTTCAACCTGCACATTGGAAAACCTCAGGAATGGAAAAAGCTGAAATACCTGCACTTACTATGAATGGAGAAATTGAGACCTGCTAAGTAGCAGTAGTCATACAGGGGCTAAACAGAAATTAATAATGGGAAACCACTAAATAATATAGCTGGGAATATTAAGAATTAGATATACATGTATAACAACCTGTCACAGCTTAACCCCTTACACAAACACTTATGTGGGAGCTTTTCTATTTGGGATAACAGAAGCATTAATGTCTATAAGCTTCCAAATATAGTTAATCCACTTACATAATGTACACAACATTTACCCATGACACAGAATGCTGCTCCTAAGGGACTAGCTATCATTACAGTATT
Source organism: Heliornis fulica (assembly GCA_013399135.1). Lineage (NCBI taxonomy): Eukaryota > Metazoa > Chordata > Aves > Gruiformes > Heliornithidae > Heliornis > Heliornis fulica. Next base: position 478,244 of record VXBZ01011756.1, on the reverse strand, counting down.
GCCCAACTGCAGCAAAACAAGCTCCAACAGGAGGAGCCAGGATGCCATTGTCTGACACACAAAAGTTCTCACTCTTGAGCTTTCACACTTAGCATTGCAGTGAGGAACAGTAATAAGTCAAGAGAAGTGTCCAAACACACTTTTGCTGTCAAGTTCAAAGGTTTTCTTATCCTTATTTGCAGCTGGAGCAGAAGCAGTCTTCTGTTCTTCACATTTTTGATGTTGAGTGAAAGCACATCTGATGTGTGAGATGCTACAAGTGGCTGGAGAGTGCATGTCTACAGGTGTGGCTTGGAGAGCATTTGGGAGAATTCTCACTTCCTTCACAATGCCTTCAGAAGTCAGCCTGCTAATGGAGTTATGCTCACAGCACCCTAATGTTTCCCTTTTAAGAACCTTCTGAGACAGAAAAAGTCTGTCCTTCCATCAAACATCCTTAGCCTGGCACAGGTACCAGTTTATCACCCATTTAAGACAGCATGAATCCTGATGTGTCTACATCAAGGAGAGACAGAGCATACCAAATACAGCTGCTTCTTCAGCTCACTGCCCAATGAAACCACACTGTCAGCATTATTCAGTGAAATGCAAAAGCTTTGTCAAATATTGTTTCCAATTCCCCTTGTTGGCCACTCCCAGCACTGTGATATTACTGCCATTATGAGCATATTTCTATCTCCAGCTTTGTAACCTGTGGTCCCTGCAGCAGAATCGAAACAGCCTCTGGAACAGAGAGGACACTTATCTGCCAACATGGTGTGAGCACCTCAGGTAAGGCCAGTTTTGCCACTATTCTAGTTAGCAAATCTCTCAAGTGAATTTCTGACACCAGTCAGAAGATTAAAGAGATGCTAATTAAGATACATGCCCATTACATAGTTGCTGGAAGAGGTCCTTCTCCCCCTCTGTTCTGCCCTGGTGAGACTGAACCTGGAGTATTGTGTCCAGTTCTGGGCCCCTCAGTTCCAGAAGGACATAGAACTCCTTGAAAGAGCCCAATGCACGGCCACCAAAGTGATGGAGTGGAACATCTTTCTTCTGAGGACAGGCTGAGGGAGCTGGGTCTCTAGCCTGGAGAAGAGGAGGCTGAGTGGTGACCTCATTAATGTTTATAAATTTGTAAAGGGTGAGTATCAGGAGGAAGGAGCCAGGCTTGTCTTGATGTTGCCTGTGGTAGGACAAGGGACAGTGGGTCCAAGCTGGAACATAGAAAGTTCCATCTTAATATAAGGAGGAACTATTTCACTGTGAGGGTGACAGATCACTGGAACAGGTTGCCCAGAGAGGTTGTGGAGTCTCCTTTTTTGGAGACATTCAAGACCAATCTGGACACGTTCCTGTGTGATCTTATCTAGGTGATCCTGCTCAGGCAAAGGGGTTGGACTGGATGATCTTTCAAGGTCCCTTCCAACTCCTGACATTCTGTGATTCTGTGAAGAGATTGAACAAGGGAATGCTTGATTTACTACTCCCAGCAGCCTTGCCCCTTGCCCATTGCCCCTTGCTGGACACAGGGAGTGGGTGACTCTCACTGAACGCTCCCAAGAGTCATATTGTTGTTACAAATCTCCTCAAGCTTTGTATTCAATTCCTTCTATAAGGGTCATTAGGAGGGAAGAGTCCCCACTTTACTGAGGGTGATGTTTACAAATCACTTATTGTTACTCAACAGACTGTTAAATAATGACCTATCTCCTTTACCAGGCAGGCAGGATATGCAATACCATTGTGCTAGTCTGCATTCTGTGCACATCATCACATCCCAGCATCTCAGAGCACTCGTGTATACAGAACCACATTTCATCTTCATTTCCAGCCCATTGGATTGAACTCACAATAAAAGACTCAGATGCGAGTTCTTATGGAAACCAATATAACCAAGTAAAGAAGGAAGGGGAAAAGTACATTACAGCAATGTCACAATGTCACTCTAATCTAAGAGGTGTAAAGCTTGTCTGTGGAGTGAGCGTGCTGGAATTTATATCTGCAGCATTGTCCAACAAAGATAAAGGGACTTAAAACATCCTCTGTATCAGTGGCTGTGATAAAGGCTGGAGTTGGCCTCTTCAAAGAAATAATTTCATGAAACAAAGGGCAAGAAATCACATCTCTGAGGCTTGCCTGGAAACAGGAATTCCACTTCATGAATTTGTGATGGGTTAGAAAATAATTTTCCTTACATATGTTAATAAAACTCAGAATTTTAGAAATATTTTAATGGAAAAAAGCTTACAGTCTCTCCATACAGCTCAGTATACAAAGCCTTCTGCCAGCACATGGAGAGAACAATTTCCACTCTTTCTCTTTTGAGGCTTCCAACCCACCCATGACAAACAAATGCCTGCTGTGGCAGGGTTGTTCTCGAGTGGGTGATTTCTTCCTTCCTAATTTGCTCTTTTACTACTTCTATCCCGGGCTGAGAAACTTGTCCCAAAATCTCCATGAAACTGTTCAGTTTTTGTTAATCCCTCTGATAGGAAACAGTTTCATCTTAACATTTGATGAGTTTATTTTTAGCATCAGTTAGAATCCCCTCTTTTTTAGCACTAAGAGAAAACTCCTGTGCTACTAAAGCCCCACCAGAGATGAGCACAGCTGATCCCAGTCTCCAGCTGATCTCAGTCTCCAGTTCAAGCTCTGTCACAGGCAAACCCATCCTCCTGCATCAGCACTTGAAGTAAGGGCTGGCAAGCTTGGGGAGAAGACAGTGAGTTGGCTTGTGAGGCAAGAACAGGGGCTATAGGAACTTGTGACTGGTAAGTGGATTTCTATTTTCCTCTGTTCTGTTTAGGATTTCTCAAGGTTAATGGAAAAAAAAATAGTTTTGTGTGTTTCAGCTGGGAATTTGCAAAGTTTAAGCACTTTATGGTTTAATGTAGTGGAGTTATAGAGCAGCTTTGTGTTATGGAGAAAGCAGAAAAATTGACCTTGATTTATTGAACTCCTTAGTTTGTGGAAGGTTTCTGCAGCAGGGAGAACTGGAATTGATCAACTTGAGAACACTTACAACTTTATTTTGTGTGTGTGTGTGACTTAAATGGAGAGGCACCAGGGTTTCTGTTCTTATCTGCTGTTAAAAAATGCTGGCTTCCAACTGGTGGTGTGTTGGTGTACAGCCAACCAAGGCTGCTAATCTTTACTTTTATGCAAGGATTATTCTGAAGTCAACTCATATTTTTAACATATCTCTATTTAATGCTTATAACAGTTTCTAAGAAGATACAGAGACCCGTTTAGCAACTCAATATATATTTTACCATTGTGTTGTCATGGCTGAAAATAAGAGGAAAATTTAAACTCTTTTTACTATTCCCTTCCTGTAAAACTATAGGATTGTTTGCTAAGATTATTTGCACTAGTAATGGCTATACTTTGTTATAAATGCTTCTTATTGTTAATACAACTATGATGCAAGGTGCTTTTAATTTAAGTCCTAGAAAGGCTGCCTCTTCATGTTGTGATAATCCATTAAAGAAATAGAGTTGCTGCTGTGATTAGTACCAGTGTTGAGAATCATAGGCAAGGTGTACTGTCCTCACATCCCAGCGAGGTAAATTGTACCCTAAGGACTGCAAGTTTGCTTTTCCTCTGCTAAATCTCTGCTGGTAGCATTGCTGATACTCATCTAGGTACATCAAGATTGTGAAGAATTTCTTTAAACACCAGAACTAAACAGTATGATATCCAGTACAGTCCTGTGACCTGAATTTCAATGGCTTGCTGGGGGAGACCCAGGAAAAATACATCTTGTTGTCAGTTGAACTCAACTAAAAACTCCTCTGTCACTTCCACTTAATTTCAAAGGAGGACAAGTGGTATAATTTACTCCTGTCAGCATGTTAAAGGAATAAAGGTTGGGTTCAAAGGGGGAAGCTAGTTGTATTGCTGCTTAGGTAAGTAGGGGAAGATTCACAGATGCTTTTCTTGCCCTGCTCTCAATGTAGCAACATTTCTGATATTTTATGGTCCAGTGATGTGGTTTATATAAATGTACCACATCTATCTGAAGGTTAGATTGTGTGTTTATGTTTTGGGTTGTTTCTAAATCCTTATATTAGGGTTACTTTATTTTTTGGTAAGCTAAAGTTAATATATAGGAAAAGTCTGGAAGCTGCAGTTTATAGGTGTGAGGGTTTTAACTGGGCTCTCAGCATCTTTTGTGTGCAGTGATTGCTGGCTGTTATTAAACAGCAATTCCTAAAGGTGATTGTTTTAATAGCTGAGACTTTCCTGCACTGACTCTCAGTATTTCACTTAAAGGATGGTTTATTTTTTGCTTTCAGCAGTGCTGGATACGTAGCTGAGCACTTCTGATTTTATGTAGAGAAGCTGGAACAGGTTCATCTAAGGGGTCTCAGCTAGGCTCTGCCTAATACTGGGACCTTAAGTGAGGCTTAGTAGCTCTGAGCTTTCTCTACAACCAACAGACTCTCTGGCACTTAGACTGCTCTTGAGGTTTTACATCTCCAATGGAAGCCCTGACTCTATTTAGGATGAATACAGACATCTGTGTACTTGATAGGGAAAAGTTTATACCAAAATTCAGGTCATTAAGAAGTAGAAATTCCTTTGGCCACTGCTGAAATAGGTGGAGGCCAAATAGTCAGGGAATACCAGCATTATACTGCATGGTTTCTTCCTGTGTGTTTTTCTGTGACAAGGTGAGCTGGCAGGCATGCTTATGCTCTTAAGTCATCATAAACTCAAATTGGCTCTTTACATGAGATACACTACCCTGAAATGCAAAAAGGGAAACAGTCAAACTGTTCCATCTTAATATCAATGGTTCACCCTGGAACAGGAGCTCTGATACAACCTGTCACACTCTCCTGCTACACAGCAAGCGCAGGTGGTGGAATGGGCAGTTGTCTGGGGTACACATGGATCGAATCACTTCTCATCACCTGTAAAGGTGAGTTGGTTGTGGTTTTGGTTGTGTTTTTTTTTTATTCCTGGTAACATCCATTTTCTTCTCCTGCCTGTAAACTCCCTGAGCAGGAGTTGGTTTACCTTTCATAAGTTCCAAATGATTGAGAGGCTTGAGTGAGCCCTGTATTTATATAGGGTATAAGTCTGGAGTATTTAATCTCGTTAAGTATTAATGCATACTTCTAGGTAGGACAATCCAGGTTTTCATTAAGTGTTAGGTAATAAACAAACCTTTCAGGTACTTAAAATCAAGAAGATTAATTATTGATCATACATATTATTGTGCTTTCCTCTTCCTCTAGGTTTTGTGCTAAGTGAAAATCCTGATCAGAACTTGGCTGTGGGATTGTTCCCTGCTGGGTTTGGTGGATTGTTTTATTTGTGGCCTGTGGTTATTTCCCTCTTACTTATTTTCTTTGACAGCTGTGGGATTATCACTATTAGATGACTGTGTGCTGCTACCCTACTGTCACTTAAGTGTACATGGCTTTGGGGTTGCTTCTTATTTTATTGAAATGAGATCACAACAGAGGAGTGAGCCAGAGGAACCAAGTCAGCAGCTGAGATGCTTTTAGCTGAGCATTTTGCTTTCGTGCAGGCAGACAGTAGTGGCTGCCTTCATCTTGACTCATCTTCATTGCTAGGCAGAACAGTGTGACTCAGGAAACATCTCAAGGCAAAGATTGTTACCTGTTTGAAAGTCTGAGCTGGGGAACGGCTGAAGGGAGCCCCAGAGGCTCCCTCAGTGCTGTTCTATCCCTGGTGCAAGGATGCACCCCAACAGCCTCTCCCTGAAGCAGGCAGAATGATTACCCTTACCTGACAGGGCACAGATCATTCATTCTGGATATATTCTTAGGTAGGAATATAGCAAAATTGGTTTGCCTCAACTCTGTTGTTTTGATTCCTGTGATTCATGAGACTTGTAATGTGGAAGGAGGTCTGGCTTTCCTTCTGAATCTCTGTGACCATACTTCACCTGAAAAATATGTCCTAGACACCCTGTGTTATTGCAGAAATGAGGGACTGCATGTAACACTTATTTGAACAACAGGAGCCATGGAGTATGGAAAAGACCTATATGCTGTGCAATATAACCCTTGACCCTGGGACCACAAAAGAGATCTTCCACCTTGGAAGAAAAGGGGATAAAGGCACCTTGCACTTGAGCATGTGCTATACAGGAAATAATAGGAAACGTTTCTGTTTCCTCCACAGAAATCACTAATGGCCTACAGCACTTCTGTACAGCCCAAATTAATGTCAGCTAATTGTTTTACAGCTTAACAAGTCCTGGAATTTACCTGTGAATGAAGAAGACTGATTTCCCATGAGACTATAGTGAACTCCAGAGCCTCCTTGCTTGGGTTTGCCTGTTTCATAGGCTGTGTTTTAAATGTGAGGCTACAGCAGATCATTCCATCTAGCATTGCAAGTTACTGTGAAATCCACAGAACTGTGGCTTGCTGCACAAAGACAAAATAGCACCTGCATTAGAGACCCATAGAAGAGATGATCAGTGTCACAGCTGGGGTGGCATCCCCTGGGTGGTTATCCATGGAGTACGCATTCATTACATGGGTGAAGGACAGCAGTGGCCCCATGATTAGCTGCTAGCATCATTAAGCAAAGTCCTGATGTGAGCAGAAGCCCACGAGAGAGCTTGTTATCAGCATGGTGTGTGAGACTGGGAAACAGGTGTCTTTCCTGGGATGCTGGCTCTGCATTTGGGAAGGTATCCTTCTTCCCATGGGAAAGCTTCTAAGCTTCGTTTTCAGGGAATAGGGAGTGAAAACCTGTTCTACTTAGACATCAACAGGAAGGAGCAGAGGGTTATTTTTTCCTGCCTCTGGCCTAGATTTCAAATAATTCATTAATTTAAGTCACTTCTGGATAACACCTTTAATTTTTCAGGCTTTGTGCCTCCTAGTATAAAAATATCTCAAAACAATTTTACTGTTATGTTTGGAATCTTCTCCTTTGTGTATGTTTTAGGACAAGTATATCTGGAAAGCTGCAGACAGTGAAACTAATAAATTAGCCTGCAAACTTTTTCAAACCCTCACACCACAGAGTCTGAATTTGGGCCACTCACTTGCAAATGAATCCATGTGTCCTTGGTTAGATGTATGTACTGCAGTGACTCCCTGGCACCTGGCTGCAGGCCATTTCACGTATGATTAAGCTCTTGTCTTTTTGTGTCTCCAGCTGTTGGCTGAAATTAAAATCAGAGTAGTTCATTAAGTGCAGTAGTGTTATACAACGTGACTGCAGCAAGGCATCGAACCCTGGGCCTTTAAAGTATTTGTCAAAGTCTGAAATGGAGACAAAGTACAAAACCAGGACCAAGGCAGGGTGTGTGGGCTACCTGTCAGAGAACATCTGCATTAGGGAAGTGGTGGTTTCCTTTGAATTCCCAGTCTAATTTTCTAGAAATAACCCAAAATGTGCATGTTTTACTTGTGTAAAAGGCAGTTGGGGCTATATCCATCACTCATGACATGAAAGAAAGTATTTCAGAGACTTCACTAAACACAGTTTGTAATTTTCAGAATAAGGATGCAGGTGAGATTTATTCTAAGCAGAAGTTTAAGAACAGGAAGAATCACTGAAGAATATTTTATTCCTAACACAGTAGGCCAAATTAATCACTGCTGTATGACCTTTTGGTTTTGTATGTTTTTCTGTATGACCAATGGCTACACAAGCTAGGGTTGGTTTTGGTGGGGTTTTATCCCCAAATAGTTGTCCAGTATTGCTTCTGGTTTTCTACCACTTCATGTGGCAAAGATGGGTGCTTCTGCATAATCTGTGTTCTGAAGATGTAAAGCACTTTAAGGCCAGGGCTTCAGACAACAGTCCTCAAACCCAGAGATTTGCTTTGGGTTAATACAGTCTCAAACAACCAGTTTTCAGGAGTTTTGCAAGGAGATGATCTCATTTCATAAGCCTTGTTATAGCCAGGAAGATAAATTCTTTAGTCCTGTGTCCAAAGACTCAAAATAATGTTTGAGGGATTCAGATGATGCCCTTGCACATCTTGAAGCCAAAGTATCCAGTGGAATTTAACCATGAGTTTTCCATCTGTAGGTGGCCATTCAATTCCCTGCTACAAGAAAGATACTGAACTGTTAAGGTGAGTTCAGAGCAGGCCATCAAGATTGTCAGAGGATTGTAGCTCCTCTGCTATGGAATTAGTCTGAGAGACTTGGGGATATTCAGCATGGAGAAGAGAAGGATCTGGGGAGACCTTATTGCACCCTGACAGTACCTGAAGTGGCTGCAGGAAAGTTGGAGAGCGACAATTTGAAAGGGCATGGAATGATAGGACAAGGGGTGATGGATTTAAGCTGAAGGAGGGGAGATTTAGATGAGACATTAGGCAGAAATCCTTCACTGTGAGGGTGGGGAGGCCCTGGCACAGGGTGCCCAGAGAAGCTGTGGCTGCCCCTGGATCCCTGACAGGGTTCAAGGCCAGGTTGGATGGAGCTTTGGGCACCCTGAGCTGGTGGAGGGTGTCCCTGTCCATGACAGAGGTGGGCTCAGGTAGGCTTTGAGGTCACTTCCAACCCAAGCTGTTCTAGAACTTGTTACTAATTTATTCCAGGAAGCTTTCTATCACTCTGACCTTTCTATGACAGCTGTCTCTTTAATAAGCCTATGTATGTGGGGTTTTTTTTTATGTTTATGTCCTAGTAAAAACTATGTTAATCTGTACTTAGGCATGAAAGAAAACTCTTAATTGACTTGAAACTACATAAACTCTCCATGTGAAACCACTGTTTACCTTGTGTTTAAGAGAGAGAAGCTGTTGCTAATACATAAGCAAATAACTGTTTGCATAAGTAAACTATTAAAGGTGAGACAATTTATAGGCTAATATTAACCACAAAATAGGGACTGGACTTCCTCAAAAGAATCATTTGCTTCCCCTGCTTAATCAGTTTTTTGCCTTTGATATTCCACCTGGGAAACTTTCCTATTTTTTTATTAGCACAGCTACTTCTATAAAGATCCACTGTTCATAATTTATGCATCTCTAATTTATTTTTAGCTTGTATATTAAATTGCAAAGAACATAGCACGTCCATTTCTCCAGTTAACCCTCCCCATTAACATCAGTAGTACTTTCCACATGTTCATCAGAACAACACATTTCAAATATAATGTTGTTTCCTAAAACCAAAATGAATTGTTCAGAGACACAGACACTCATGTGGCATCAAATTTTGTGGCTTGTTTATGCAAGTCTGGATGATGCTGCTAAAATAGATCCTTCTATGGCTCTGGAGAAGGAAGATTTTCAAAACTGAAGACCCCTGGAGAACATGGGAAGATTTTCAAAACTGAAGACCCCTGGAGAACATGCAGTTGAAGAGCAGACTGTAGGCTGACCTCCTCTACTTGTAAGGATTCTGTCTCTCCATCAGCAAAGGGCATCAGATGAGGTTTGGCAGGAGCTTTGAATTCTGGCTTCCTGAATGCTTCCATACCTGTTGAGATTTTACTAACAGTTTATGTATGAACAGCTTTTAATTCCTCTACATTAATTTGCCATGAGTTATCTGTCATAAATGATATACTTAACTTTAATTCCACCAAGGGATAAATCTGGAAATACCTAAGAAAGACTATGGATCAATTACACGGAAAGTTGGCTAAATAACCTGCATTTATCTTTACTAATTAATTTTTATGACCAGTGGCATACCAATCACTGTAATGGTGCAGCTCTTTACATTCTGGAGCCAGTTAAGCAAAGCTTAGCTGCAGTTATGTACCTCAGCAGAAAGCTGGCTGGCAAATCCTTTCTAGCAGGTTTAGCATTCATTTGGCACGCCACATATCACCACCTACCTCAGTGTTGTGATGGATAAACTTCTGTGGCCACAGGCTTAAAGTAATAAAATACTAGGTCAGGTCTTTTTAACCCCTGGCTGAGGGTCCTACAACCTGCTGTTATACTGAAGGTTGGTCCTCCAAGTAGAAATCAAAGCTTGGCACAAGAACTGGTGGTAGAAAGTCTGAGAGAGAAGTAATCAAACTGGAAATAAGATGCCACTTCCATGAAGAGCTCTATTCCTAATCCTTCCCATGTAATACTCTACCCAGATTTAGTCTGCACTCTGCTTTAAGAGCACATGGTCAGGAACATAGCCTTTAGGAAGGTACAGTCTCCTTTATTTTGCTTTTTGGCAAAATTCAGCAATAACCTTTATAAAACTCAAAAGCCATGAGATAGAGAAAGGTCAGTGACTATAAACATTTGCATGTATCCCCTTGTTTTGTAGTAATCTGTGATTTTTCTGTTGTCAATGCTGTAGTTGGGTAACAAGTTCCACCAGTTTTGGTTATGTTAATTGCAGTGCAGGTGTCCTGGCTTCTCCAAGTCTGTGTTTCTCGGGCTTTGTTGAAACACCAGACTTAGCATCTTCTACATCCACCTTAGGCTCTGCAAATGACCTTGCCTACTACACTGTACATCTGTTTGGAGAAGCAGCTCCATGTAGCCATCAGAAAACTTCAGATAACCTATCCTGCTGCCACTTATGATCAGTCACCTCTTTTGTTTTTTAATGCATCCTGTGCCAACCCTGTGTTGCAGTGGTGTTGTGACCCCCAAGCTGAGCTGTGCTTTGCATACCCTCTCTCTCAGCTCTCCTTGCTCCCAGCATCACTTCTGCACCAGCCCTTCCTGCTCCCAGGACCTCTCCCAGCCCAGGCAGTGCTCAATGGGCAGTTGTGGGTGCTCAGCCCATGTCTCCTGCAGGGCTCACCCTGCCCAGACCCACTGGAAGAGCCATGTGGCTCAGGACTTCCCTGACAACTGGCTGAATCAGTTGTATGTGATGGCTGCATCTATAGCTGTTGTTTCTGTGTAAGTAGGTCAGTGAGAGCCAGCTATTTGCACAAACACCCAGCTTATCACTGAGACATTCAGACTGGTATCAACAGAATAAAATGCTGCAATGTTCTAAGAGCATTTTGACAACTGTCAGAAATTTTCCTGTTGCTGTTCTTGCTTAACAACACAGGTCCTTTGCAACGCTGCTCTTCCCAAACTACATTATTGGCATTATTTTCTCCTCCCTACCACTACTTGACATCCTTCATTCTGGAGTGTCTGGGGTGCCAGGCATAGCTTAAATGGCTGCTGCAAATTAGACATTTTTTTTTTTCAAACAATTATTTTGAGGGATACCATCAATAACCCCAGCCATGCACAGCACTTAAATATTTTCATTCTCACTCATAACTTTTGCCTTGGTCAGAAGCAGGATAGGTTCCTCTGTACTTGTTTATCAGAAACTGCTGGGTCTACAGATAAAGGATTTATTTATAATTGGATTAGATCCTCTTTCCTTAAGACCAGATAACAAGCAGCAGCAGGAGAGCCAAGAGGTTCATGGACCACACTGGTCCTTTCAACTCTCATCCCAGAATCCATCCTTACTCTCTGTATGGGATGCTTTACTCCCCTACTTCTCTAATGAACTCACCCTTCCCATCCACGTAGCAGCTGACATGTTTTACTGAACACCCCCCTGTATGTGTTTAGGTCCCACATTTTGGCCAGAACTCCCTCTGCCTGCTCCAACTGTTTGTTTTTTATTGCTGGAGGCATCTGGCACTATCCTGGCACATGGACCAGCATCCAACACGGTCACACAGACAGGGCCCTTCTCCAGGCAGTGATCACTTGTGTGAACAGTTTGTTGCTCTTCACCAAAAATGTCCCCTTCATTACCAAGAAGTATCTTGTTTTATTGATTTCCTCTAAGATCAGAGCTTCCAGTCTCACTTTCTTTGATTGAGCTAACTGTTTCTCTGTCTGCTGCTTTACAGCATATTACAGCAGATGCTTTTTTGCCTTGCAGCTTTGCAGGAGCTGGTGGAAGAAGTTAGTCTCTTCATTGACCCTTCTGATAGCCAACTGGGCAGCATTTTTTTTTTCCTGTTCTGGGTCTTTGTGCTTTATCTGACTATTGTCAAATTCTCACACTACTCCATTTCTAGTGCTGTCAATTCCTGCTTTGTTGTTCCTTCTGCTGTCCTTAATGAGCTCTTTTCCCTGTGTGCCTTTCCAGCCTACACCTCTTAGCTGAGCAATTTTGAATTTTCTAGTGCATTTATAGTCCCTGGTCTGCTGAGACTGACTGGGTCCCTTTTCCTTGCAGGTGCTAATTGTTTTGTCAAGGGCTAATTTGGGGACAGTTGCATTTCTGTGTGGCTCTTCTCATTTTTCATATCAGTCCTGGTAAGGTCCCAGGAAGGACTTGCTTAGTGAAAGTTGGGTGATTTTTTTTTTTTTATTTTTATTTTTTTTATCATTCAATCTAATTGGTAAAACTCAAGCAAACACCTGTGTTCTGTCTGCTCCCTTTTAAAGCACATATATTGCATGCTTCATGAGAATTCATGGTACCTCAAACTCCCAGAATAGAATTTCAGTGTTTGAACTCATCTTCCTGAGTCAACTGGGTACCATTTAAATAGCAAGTCCCTAAAAACCAGATATTGTCAGCAGCATGTTATCTTCTGAGTAGATTTGGTAGTATCTATACCTCTCAGGTACAGGGTACTTATATCTTCTGCTATTTAAATCCTAATTCTTTCCCTTCTTCCAAGGCTTTAACTACTGTCCTGCTACTCCTACTCCAGGTGTTTTTGTTAATCTGCTCTTCTAGCTGATATTCAGGAATCACTGAAGGACACTGAGCTAAAAGCTGGAATTCTGGGATGAGATGAATAAGATGCTTTGCACAAGGCACTTGCTGTGTCTAATGTACCTGTTTGTCATGATGGTTCTTCAGAGAAACCAGGAGTTTTACCCTGAGGACTAACTGCCTTATCTCACTGCCAACAGAAAGATAAAGGGGTAGATAAATCTCTACAAAATAGTCCTTATGTGGACATCATACCTCGGAGGGCTGTAATCCAGCAAGAGATCATTTGGTCCTTCATTAGAGACCTATTTCTCCCTGATTAATACCAACTTGAGGTTGCTAACTGTCTCAAACATGTGTACTGTGGCCATAGTGTGCCTGGCATTTCTCACTGCATCCACCTGCAAGAATGTGTTTGTGTTACCTGATGGCTGAGTGAAGCCTAATAGATACTGTTACTGTGACAGTCAATAAAGAAACGAGCAGAAAGGCTTACTGCAAATTGTGTGCTTGAGGAGAGTACACTCATTAATCTAATTATCTACAAGCTCTCTAAAAATGTCTTATTGACTCTGGCTGTCGAAGCACCAACTCAAATAGAAGGAATTCCAGAGCACTGTGCTGACAAAACCCCTCTCCATCCAGCCCTGTCAAATTCTGGCTGTCATCAGTAACCAGCATCGAGCAAAGGGGATGTGCTGTCCCTTGCTGCTCTGCTTGGAGTGGCAGTTCACAGTGATGTCATTCATGTACCTGATGTAGATGATGAATGATAGCTGGGTAAAGAAAGCATCCACCCTGCAGGGGCTGTTTGAAGGGCAGGGAGTGACAGGACAAGGGGTGATGGCCTTAAGCTGAAGGAAGGGAGATTTAGGCCGAAATCCTTCCCTGTGAGGGTGGGGAGGCCCTGGTGGCCAGAGAAGCTGTGGCTGCCCCTGGATCCCTGGCAGGGTTCAAGGCCAGGTTGGATGGGGCTTTGAGCACCCTGGGCTAGTGGAGGTTCAGGTGTCCCTGTTCATGGACAGTATAAGCTTTGAGGTTCATCCCAACCTAGACTAGTCTGGAATTCTGTGATAAGCCAGGCCTGCTGGCTTGTAAACGGCAGTTGTCAGCTCCCTCCACAGCTTGTGTGGGGGCTGCTTGATGGAAATACATAATGACTTTAGCTTCAGGTCCACACATAGTTGAGGAGGAGCAAGAGAACAAACCCAAGGGGAGGTGTGTTGGGTTTGTTGGCAGATGGTCTGATTGCTCAGCATTTGGGAGGTTTCTTCAAAAGGAATTTTGCTGTGGTTTTGAGTGCCAGTTGGGCTCAGAGTTGCCATAGACCAGACCAATAAAGCAGTAGCCCATGTGAAAACGTGGACTTTGGGTATTAGGATTTAAAAGTGACACCAAGAAGGACAGATTCTTCTTATTGAGAAAAAAGAGGACACAAGAAGTTATTAGCTTACTGGAATCTTATAAAAGGAACTAAATGCAGCTGAACATAAAATTAATATTTTATATAAATGCACTGGATAATTAATTTTATACTAGCTGAATTAGAACAAATCTTTTCCCTTGCCAGTAATAGTAATTATAAAGATCTTGATGCTTTAATAAATACACTTGATAAGGAGAAATTGGACTTAAGGGATGTTGAACTATTACCATAAAAGGAGGAAGGAGTTGTGTGGGGAAAATGGTCTAAGGGAGAGCCCTAAAGCATCCTACTCCATAAAAATGGCATCAAGTGAGCTATGATGGTTTGTCCAGCCAGTCCAAGAGTATCATGAGCTAATATACTTAGCCCCAAAAAACCAGAGGTCTTTAATATAATAGAACATCATCTTTAAAATTGGAAAAGGGAGATGATTATGTGCTGAAGGCTGATTTCATAATACAGCTTTTTAAAAGCACCTAAAGTTCTTGTGAGTGAATGAGTTAGGCCCTTATTTACCCTCTATTTACATGCACTAAAAATAATTTTGCCCCAACAATGTGCTTATATTCAAAATGACAATTAAATCCTTTTCAGCTTTGTTTGACTTTCAGATATGGGCTCCAGTACAAAAAAACAAATAAACCTTCAATTTTCAGGCTGTGGAAACTCTGTAATAGACTCTTGACCTCCAATTTCTTACAGCCTATGAAAGTTCTGCATTAAATAGTAAACTTTGTCCATCTTGCTGACAGAACAGATGTTTTCCTTAGGAAAGTTTCCCAGTTTGAGAGAGATCAGGATTAGGAATATTTTTCTAAATATTTTGTTTGAAATTAAAACCCGGGAAAGTTTTTGATTTAAAAAAAATATAAAAAGGTAAATCTTATGGAATAACTTGTTCAGATCTCATTTCTCATACTTTTGCTATCTTGGATATACAAAAATAGAAAATTGTTCTGTTCCCTTACCATTATCTAAGAGCCTTGTAGTTCTGGTATAGTTAAGTCTAACAATTTGTGATTTTATTTTTTTTTCTTTAAATCCACCACTTAGACAAAATTGTTTCATATAGTTAGCTGTGTGCTGTGAATTGCTGTAGATGGATGCAAGCAGTTTTAACAGCTTCTACAGTGTCTTTGATTGCCTTATCCAAATAACCTATATAGTGCCCAGGTATTAAGCACATTAAGCTTTTTGATATCTTTTAAATAAGGATCTGACTGATGTGGCCGAAAGTCTTGCACCTACAACTTTATTCCAAAAGAAGTGATGAGGAACAGCCTAATTCTGACACTCCTATTGAAGCTGACAGGAAATCTGAAGTGGTTCAGCATAGCTCAGAACATCTGGGTAGGCTTTGGATTTGTTGCAAATGCAGATTTGCTCTTCATTATTGTTCAGTGACTGAAGAAACTCACATTTGGTTGCCTTAAAATAAGCTGTAGCATTGTATCAGGTGATTTGATTAAGAATTTAAAACCCATGAGATGGACAAGACATTACTTGCAAAACCAAGTTTGGTAATATTGCAAATGTGCTGGTGAATATACTGATCACAAAATGAGATATCAGGAATTTACTCACCCCAGGAAGACCACAAATGAGAATATCAGTCTGATTTTTCCAACCCAAGAGGTAGTGCTACTTCCAACCAAGATGTAGTGCTACTTCTGTGTAAGGGACATAAGTGAGACTTGCCAAGCTTTGATCCAGACAACAATGCTGTTCCCATCAGATCTTGCCTTTTTGTCCTGTTCTTGCATCTTCTTGAAGTATAAAGGTTTGTGGGTACAAGGAGCTGTAGTGGACTTGGCATGATTTTTCAAGGACACACATGCCATGGTTCAAACTTAGTGTGCTCAGTTCTCAGTGTGCTGCCAGATCCATTGCTAAAGGCTTGATGCCCACTGGAGTTTTTAATTTGCAAGATCTGGGCTGTTCTGAAAGACAGACCATAAGAAGTCTGAGATCAGAACCAAATGTCCAGGGCTTCTACCCAAACTGCCCCAAGCTGCATGGGCTTGTGTTTCCATCCAGCCCATAGAACTTGCTATGGGTCTATCAACAGTAATCTTCACTAGCTCCAGTGTGGACTTGTTTGGTAAATGTGTTTCTTGAACCAATAAAATATGGGGTTGTAGGTAGGTAGCACACTGAGTTCATGCAGAAGGCTGAGGGCTGTCATTGGCTACCACAGTGCTGACCACAGA
Organism: Heliornis fulica; assembly: GCA_013399135.1. Lineage (NCBI taxonomy): Eukaryota > Metazoa > Chordata > Aves > Gruiformes > Heliornithidae > Heliornis > Heliornis fulica. The sequence goes on along the minus strand of VXBZ01011756.1, from coordinate 462,012 downwards.
TGCATTTTGGGCATCTGAGCAAGGTTGATGGGAGCATCTCTGGTCTGTTCCTTCTGTCAGGGTTCAATTTCTGCAGCAATGTTGTCCTCACACAAATGTTTCTTAACGCTGGAAGACCCTCAAGCATCCTTCTCTGGATGCTAGTACTTCTTTCTGAAAACTTGGATATCATGTCTTTCCAAGTGATTGGCAAAGGGTGCACTTCTGCTTCACCAGTAAATCACACAAAGTGACTTAGCTGCAGTTTGTATCACAGAAGGTTAATGAAAGGGAAAATGGAAAGCATTCAGATAATAGCTCTGCATCTTTTTTGCTCTGAAAGTGCTTTGTTTATACTGTCATTATCTTGGTCTTTAAGCAGACTAAGAAGAAAACTGATATTAAAAGAAGTTTATGGAGTCTGAAGCTAACCACAGGATGGGAAACAGTTCTTAGGAGTATTTATGTAATGTGTAATGAAGACTGCATATGACTAAGGACTTCCCTGATTTAGATTGGGGAGCAGGAGAAGGGCCTTTAAAAAATTATTTACTAATTTAACAAGGTGAAGGCTGAAATTTTATCTTCAGGAAAGTAGACAGGTTCACCTAGTGCCATGTGGTGAGTCTGTGACGAGTTGTGGAATACAGCCCACAGCTCCTCAGCCCTTGGGTGCCTCGTGCTCTATAAAGGATCTCCATAAGCAGGAACACTCAGCAAATTCCCAAGCAGTTACGTGCTCAAGGCTGGGACTCCTTGGATCATTTACATCCATCACTTGCAATTTGTTGTACTAACGCCACCAGCTCAGCACAAAACCTTGAGATTTATTACAGAACTAATGCTACCATTTGTTTCCTGATCTCTCCAGTCAGTTCTGCCACCAGTTTAATTGTGCTGTAAGGAGATGCTGATGAAAAATTACAATCTGCAGAGAAGAGACAAATTAGCACCAAAGCTTTGAGTAACTGTATTTTGCATAAATGTCACAAGGTTTCTATGATGTTTCAAAATGTGTTTGTATAGGTCATTGTCCTGGTTTTTTTGAGTCTCTATGGTTGCAAGACAATAGAATCAAGTGTTCTTAAATTTCTGGGTTGGATTTTTTCTTTTTTTTTTGGCATAAACCTTTAAATGCCAAAGTGTGGACAGACCAAGGTGCAGATCTCTAAATCACCCTCTTATATAGTTGTGTTTCATCCTTTAGCTAGATGGGTCAACAGCCTGCCATGAGTTCAGTGCTGTGATATTTTTCAGTACTTCTTCAGCATGGTTAAATTCCAGAGCCATTATCATTGTAAATATCCAAACCATTATCATTGTAAAGCTTTGAATGCAAACAATTATTAAATAATAAGTGGCTCATTCTTTTAACTTAGGTCAGCATCTTCTATTGCATACATGACAAGGCATTATTTAAACACACCATGAGTAGTAGCAGTTCTGTAATTACATTCCAGCTTAGAGTGACCTGACAGAAGTAGGTAGACACCTTGGGTAAGTAAAGTTAAAGATTCTCTTTCAGATGGGGAGAGGTGGCTGTGATCATCCTTTGCCAACAGCTCTTCTTTAGATGCTCTCTCCAGGTGGTGGGCAGTGTGGTCTTTGAGAACATCAAGATGGAATTTTCTTAATTAATTCCAAGTCTTGTCTTGTTGCCAGTAGTACTTGCCCCCAACACAGGGCTACCTTGTCTGTCTATCTGCCAGCACACATTCCCAAGTCAGTCTTGCACAGCAATCCAGGTATGTGAATGCTTTTTCACAGGTTATGCTGGTTTTCCATGGTGTTTTACTTCACCTGGCTTTGGCAGTTAATTAAACTGGTTGATTTAATTTTGATATTGGCAAAATACTCCCGGGTTTTGAGAGTTTCTATCTCTGCAGGAGTTATCTCAAATTTCTCTGCAACTCACGCCAGTCAAAGGAAGCTTGCAAATAAATTCAAAATCCATCAAAATGGCTTTTGAACAAAAAAAAGATTTTTTTCAACTACAATTTTTCTATTTTCATTAAAATATTCACAATTTATATAAAAAAGCTATGTTTTGGTGGTTTTTGTTTTGTGGGTGTTTTTTTTTGTTGGTTTTTTTTTTTACTGGTATCTTTTTGATATTGGTTATATCCTCCATGGGAGAAATACAGTTCTCTGTAATGATGCCCACATCAAAATTATTCTTCCACTTGAACTTAAAAGCATCACAGGATCAAAATATTGCATGACATAAACTCCCAATCTAAACTGCCTTCACGAAGTCTTGCTTCAGTGAAATCTTGGTATCATTTCTCATGATTAACAGAACCTTTTGGGTTTACTGCTTGTTCACCATCTCCTACGTCAATGGAGACTTACACTGTTTTTTCTACTCCTTCCCACTGCCTGTCCTTACTCCTGCTGATGGCTGATAAATGAACTAATTGATACAGGGCAGTGTAAGAGAGTGTCTTTTTTCTATAATTTTTAATAGTATTGAGTGATATATACTAAGTTTTTCTGTGCAACTGCTATAAATAATATTTATACATGATAAGTATATCACTACATAACTGATATGCACTGTTAAATGCTGAAAGTGAGGGCTTACATGAGCTGATGAGTGAGGGAATCACTGCTTTGATTTAACAGATACTGTTTAGCTTAAAATATTCACTTAGTATAAAACTAAAAGTCAATGAGAGGAAAATTAGGTAATCATGATTTCATAATACTGCAGCAGCATGCATATGGATTGAATAACAAATCTGGCAGTGTCTGCAAGTGCATAGAAAAATTGACACTGAGGTTACTCAGTGAACATTTATTAGCCAATAATTAGGTGTGATAATGTTTAGCCTCTACAGTAAATGGACACACAATCTATTTCCAGAGGTTATCTCCAAAATACATAATTTGTATGAAATCACTATCTGTGAAGGGTCTGATTTTTCCCTCGTGGTTTTTGTGCCCTTCAAAAAAAAAGAAAAAGAAATCTTTAGTTATTTCTTATCTCAAACAGTAACTCCCAGAACAAGCATTTTGAATAGGCTATTTGGAAAGATAAGAAGTATTTTACAAGTGAAAAGAGGGATGTAAAATAATGAGAGGGGAAAAGTTGTTTCACAGTCCAATCATTTAATCATGATCCCATAGATGTGTAGAACAGAGAGAGGCATGAAAGGAAAAGTGTTTCTAAAGTGACATGTGCTCTATAATAAAAGCAGTAGGCTTCTACCTGTTCTCTGAAAGTTTAATTTTCCTTCTTTCCTAGGAAGAAGCATATGTTTCCTAAGAATGAAACTCATATAAGACACTTTGTGTTAAGATGGTGATGTAGAAATACAAGATAAGCCCATGGCTGCTTTTAGCATCCACATATGTGACATGATTTGCAGAATTCTTTGGTGCTTTCAAAGGTGGAACCTTGTCATGTTTGAATTTAGACACAGAGCTTTCACTGTATCTGAGTCGAAGGGTTTGCAGGCACTCATGTCAACTGTCATACCAAAAAGGTACAGCAAAGGGGTTATCTAAACAGATCACTGGTGTGTGTGACCTTTTCAGGGCAGCTTGGACCTCAGTTTGGTTAATTTAAACAAGTCCCTGCTCAAAGTGCTGGCTCTGCAATCCCTAACTTCTAAATTCTGCTGGTGCACTGTAAACCAAGGTCAAAGTATTCAATTTAGGGCTACATTTTCCTCTCTGTAGCAGGTACTGAAAATTAGGGCTTGTAGTACTTGCTGACATCAAGCCTACATGTCCCTTGAGAGCTTAGGGTTAAAGAGAACTGGAACTTTGATCTATCCATGCTAATAAATCAGCAGGCATGAGTAAACTCTGATGTGAAGCTGTGTTTCTGCTTTAGTAATCCTAAACCTGTCCTTAACACCTCATTACCTCATACTGGGTTTGATGGGCTTTTAGTGCAGGCAGAGCAGGTTCATATCTTTCTGAGAATAAGCCATGTAGATGTATCCTGTAGTTAATTTCTCCAACAACCAGTTGTTTAATATAATGAGCCTAACTGCAGTAATTAAATTCTGAGGCTATTAAACCAAGTCAATGAGGTCAGATAGATAGTCTGCTTCACAGGAGATAAATAACCAGATTTGTGGTGTTTTGGGTAAGCCTTTTTACTTTCCTTAGTAACTCAGAACAACACTTTGTTAGAAAAGTAGCCAAGCTTTATGCCTAGAATGCACTGGTACCTTCTTATATGGTCTTCATTAAAAATAAGAAGAAATACTTATTTTCCTGGCTGATACTTGATAGCAACTGATAAGAGGTACAAATTAATTGATAAAGAGTACAAAGGAGCATAGAATCATAGAATGTGTTAGGTTGGAAGGGACCTTTAAAGCCCATCTAGTCCAAATCCCTGCAGTGAGCAGGGACATCTTCACTAGATCAGGTTGCTCAGGGCCTCATCCAACCTGGCCTTGAATGTCTCCAGGGATGGGGCCTCCACCACCTCTCTGGGCAACCTGTTCCAGTGATGTAATACCCTCATATTGAAGATTTTTTTCCTAATATCCATCCTAAATCTCCCCTCTTCTAGTTTAAAACATCACCCCTTATCCTATCGCTCCATGCCCTCATGAAGAGTTCTTCCCCAGCTTCTTATAGGCACCCTTCAGGTACTGGAAAGCCGCTATAAGGTCTCCGTGGAACCTTCTCTTCTCCAGGCACAAGCCCAAATCTCCCAGCCTGTCTCCATAGGAGAGCTGCTCCACAAAAATGATCCAAGGGCTGGCCTCTGGATGTGCTCCAACAGGTCTATGTCCTTCTTGTGTAGAGCATTATACAGCCTTAATTATTGATAAAACCTCACACGGGCTTAGCAGCGAAGTCCAGAGATCGGTGTGAAAAGCCTAGATGTTACTGACCCTGTTACTGTGTGGTGTTAGTACCAACCCCACAGAAAGGACTATTCTATAGAGAGAAGTGCAGGACAGGCCCTAATTAAAATCTCCTAGGCTCGGAGGCTGGGCTCAGACAGTCAAGCTACTGAAGCTTCAATTCTCTCATCTTCTGAGACACATTAACTGTGTAGGCGTGAAGTTTTGTAGCCTGTGATAAGTGACTGCTTAGCTTTCATCTGCTCTGGACAATTACCACAGCCCATCTGATATATGTAGCTCGTTAAACTTGAGCTGGTTGTGTGTGCCTAAGACCTCCAAAGGATTTTGGTACTGGTGAATTAAATTCTCTGGGTGTTTGAGTGCTAGGAATCTGAAAACTCGTATCTTACACAATAATTCAACTAGCTCAAAGTCAGAATTATAAGTTTCTGACTACTGGCAGTGCTGATACTTCTAAGCAAGTTTCTCTTACACTTCCTTTAAAATAATGGATTCTGCTTCCTTTTACACGCAGTCATGAACTATTACAGGATGAGGATATTGGTTTATGAGCACTTTCCAGATCATTAAAAATACATATATTGGGCTACCCAGTGCTATAAAACATAGATCAATGAGTCGCAGTGCAGCTCATGAAAATATTTCTGAAGGCCATAAAAAGTACCACTTTTTACATTTTTAATTAGTTTCTTTTGTGCTTAAGTGGTTATTACAATAAGAAGACAGCAAATACATTATTTTTTTTACACACAGATACAATGCAACATATGTTAAGAACATAGAGCACATTCCCTAACCAGTCTTGATCTGTTATAGAAGTTTCTTTAAGTTATGTCTCTAAGCTTATGCTAAACAAAGTCACACCTAAATGTTAAAGGTGAAATGTAAATTGGAATGTAAAGGACAAATTTAACTGATTACTGGAGGCCCAAGTCAAATTGTTTTCTGAAGAGAAATTGTAAGACTACTTTGTCTTCCTCTTCATGTCACAGAAGAAGGAAAGATAAATCACTGTAATTCTCACAGCAGAATCTGTTGCGGTACCTTAAATGTAGACACAATCATGACAAGAATACAGAATTAGTATCCAAGATATCAGAAACCAATGAAAATAATGATGGGAAAATGCAATCTGTACTCATTTTGATGTATTTCAGTACAATCTATGATTTTAAAGCTCAGGTGGAGACTCCAAGCAAAATACTACATCCATTCCTGCATTTAAGCACTTTATTGGAGAAGTATTTATAAGACAATAACTGCTTAAGAGTTTAATGGGTCTTTTAATTAAAAACAATGGGCTGCATGTATCTGGCCAGCCAGGCCAACCAAGTTATCTGGTGTAGATCTGGTGAATATTCTTTTTAAAGAAATGCTAGATAAATAAAAGTACCCTATTTCAGTAGACATCCATGTTTCCCTAGGATGCTAGGGGACTTGAGACCTTGTGTATCAATTTTGAAAATGATTTTAGTTGACTTGTACATACCATATTGTAAGAAAATACAAAACTGATCCAGGATAGTTGGGCTAAATCTGATCACAAGCAGTGATGTGTGACTCCACAGGGTGCCAAACGGCTCCTGTGCCTGCTGCCTCTACCTTGCTGCCTGGATTTAGGAAGCAAGGACCTAGTGATTCTCACGTGATTCTCTAGTTCTAACATTCTTCATCTTGCTCAGGCCACCTTTTGTCTCTCCTTTAGAAATATAATATTTGGTTTGAGTTTTTTGCAGGAAATGTTCTTTTTAGAATGTCAAAGGCAAAGAGCTGATAAGCTTTCCTGAGGACTAAACGTTTGCCTTTACGCTTCTGAGCACTCCAAAACTACTGTCAAATTAGACAGGACAATTAACTTTGCTTTGTGCATTTACTGAGGGAAATAACCAAAACACGGTCCTGAGGTTTTATTAAATTTCATGTGCTTGCTAGAATTTCTATATCACACCATCAACCCTATGTTGATTGTTTTTTTTTTTTTAGATTTTGACTCAGGCTTTCCCATTTTCAACAGATTCACCATGGGTTGTGCCCCTACTGGTGGCAGGTTGGAAGGAATAGATAATCAAAAGTTCACTATATTGAAGTGAATGATAAAGAGAGGGTAAATTAGTTGGTTTTTTGGTTTTTTTTTTAGGGTTGTGGGTTTTTTTATCAGTCTGTAAAGGCAAAAAAATATGCAATGAAAGGATGTGGGTGCACTCTTACCTCTAATAAGCCTTGGTATATGGGGTTTAGAGGTGTATTGTTCCAGCATATCTCCTTTACTCAAAGTTTGTGTAGCTATCCCAGATGAAAGGACCCAGATTTCAGAGGGAATCACCTGATCTGTATCCTTGCCCAGTGACAATAAATGAGCTTGCAGCCAAGATGGGCTCTGTAGTGGTAGAAGCAGTTGAGCTCAGGCTTGGCACTTGGCATACATTGAAGTTATTGGTCAGCAGATGTTAACACCTTGTTCCTGAGGAGCTCATTAAAAAGCATTGGGAAATAAACAACAATTGGAGTAGCTGACAGGGGAATCTGCTCAAAGAGTGGCTTAACAGGCATCCACTTTCTACTGCACGTCACCAGTCCCATGGCAAAGGTATAGGTAGGAGCTGTGTTAATGCATATGACTTGGCACATTCCTAAAGCATCTGTGTTTCTTTCTACTGCCACACATCCAGTCATCCTATTCTTGAGAGTGAGGGGGCTGCAATACAGCAAAATAGTAAATTTAAGGAATTTCTACACTTAATTGCATTTGCAGTTTTTCCTTTCCAAATCTCAGTGGCAAGGACTGAAATTCAACTACATATGAGTCTGTATATGTGACCTATGAGCTCTCTCTGTGTAGTTGTAACACTATGTGCTCTTTCACCTTAAAAGCATTTTAAACAACTGTGCCTTTGGACTATGACAACTAATGTCTGCAGACATGTCCCACTCTGCTGTAAGCTTGGTTTCCTCACACTTATGCCCATGTATACTATGGCCAATTCTTTTGTGCCTGCACTATATTTATACTGCAATTATGTGATACGTTTGTTCTAACTCTTCATTTCCTGGGATGTTCCCCGAGAGCTGGATAAAAAAAATTTTCTTTGCAGGCAACAAGTCCTTGAGAAAAGTGTGGGACAGTTGACAGATGTAAAATTCTAGGCTATGGTCACCTGCCTTAGTAACAGTCAGAACAGCAGGTAGATGTTTCCTCCAGTCTCAGCTAGAACATCAACTATGGCAGAGACCAATTTGAAGAGCAATCATGTAATAAGAGACCTTATAAGATGGGAAAGTTCCATGCTAGTGGAGTATCAGTCTGATGGATATCTTCCAGTGTTGTTTTTATTTATTAAATGCTTATTATAGAAGAATAGCTAAGTGGATCTCTTTAAGAAAAAGTCTACACAAAATTTGAAAAAAAATTAAAAAATTGGATTGTTTTTATAAAATCTGAAAAAATATGGGCTGCTAATTTCATTTAACTTAACAGTCTGGTGAGAGGATCCAAGCAAAATACTGACATTAATGGGGCTACTATTTGTTATGCTTTCTTTATTGAAAATAATTTTTATGCAATGGTGAGTACCAATAAATAAAACCTGGTCCTGCAAATCAGTACCTAGGATAGGTATGAACCCCTTCTTAACCTTCTTTCATTTTGTCTGGCCTTTTCCTCTCCCTATGAACATTTTATTCAGCTCTAATTTTAACTTCTTTCCTTTTTTGATGTTTCTGAGAGAGGCTCTTTAAAACACATCTCTGGAGGTTCTGTCCCTAGTGACATTATTCCATTTTGTTCTTTACAGAAATCAGGTTATATCCTTGCTAATTAGATTTTGGTAATTTTCTCTCTCTTCTCTTTTTTTTTTAATTTTTATTTTTTTTCTTGTCTATAAAATTTTGAGAGGTTAGACTTTTGCTAAAAGCCCATTTTGAGAAACAGCCCCTGTGAAGACTTACAGAACTTAATCTCCCAGTTTGTAATCTTTCCAGCTGCATTGTCCTCCTTACCATGGTTGTCAGTCCATCAGGGTATGATATAAAAAGCAAAAATTTTCCACATATCTGCCATTTAAAGAAATCAACTGAAAAGCCAGAATTCTAGGATTGATCTCATGACCTTTGTGGTTCTGGAGATCTTTAGAAAGGCATGTGTGGAAAATTTAGGTCTAAGTATTTTGTTTGATATAAGTGAAGTAAATGTTTCGTATTTTAGGCCAACCAGACTGGGAAAGGGTCTGGAGAACAAACTGTGTGAGGAG